>JAECUM010046200.1:0-13635 GCA_016617855.1 Megalonaias nervosa
CTTGTTTTAAATTTTTGTAATGTATCACGTAATTTCTTTTATTTAACAAATTTGGAACTAGCTTATTAAGAATTGAATTTTTTGCTGTTGTCATTGCTAGTTGCTCAGGTGATAGTAAATTGTAATCTATCATCATAGACTCTGCAAAAAATGGGTAGTCGTTATGTAGATCATATAACGCACTAGGATAATCTTGATCAACTTCAACAAAGTATGAAATATCTTTTGATAAATCTTTTTCAGTTTCTTTGAGAAATTGATCTTGAGTTATCCAATGAAATTCACCACACGGAATTGGCTCTGACATTGCCCAACCATACAGATTCACACAATCTAGATAAATAATATGATTGGATGGGAGATTTTTATCATAATTTGTCAGATATTTATTATTAGCTACTGCATATTTTTTTGTTATAACACTACTTCCGCCTCATACCTTTTTCAATAAAATTAAACATATCACCATCTTTCAAGAGATCCAATTCTATCCTGATTGTTTTTAGTAGAGCGTCCCACGACAGTCCCGGAGCGGAATAATACCATCAAGGATCTTGTCCATAATTTTTATGACTAACTTAACGAAAACTTTCAAAAACATCTGCTAGTAGTAACACATCTGTTTTCAAATATAAATCATGATAATCACCAAATGTTCTACAGCTAAATTTATTCCAAATATCTTGTGCATATTTGTACTCGTCATCTGTAATATTTTCATTTTTGAGTTGCGAGCAAAATTTGTCCTTGTCTGGCGTAGAAGTTTCATTAAATCTACTCCAGTCGTCGAGATGCTCATACGGAAAGATACCTTCTTTTTGTTAGATCTACGTAGTTTTCACCAGACAACTTTTTAGGTTAGCGAAATTGCTGCCGGCACTTGCAGCGCTGTTTACAAGCTCATCCAATGATGCTGAAATAAATTGCAGGCTGTCAATGAAATGTAATTTGCCGAGCGTGACTGACATATACTTTTCAAAATTATTTGGAATAGATTTTATTGTATTATTTAATCTTAGTTTAGATTTAATTTCCTCGTTGCCAAAAGCTTCTACAATGCTATGACTGTCATAGCTACGAACGTTGTGTGAAACAACTGGAATAAAATTTGGCGCGTGAAATTTTAAATTGCAACTGTTATGAGCTGCTCCGCGATACTGACCGGTCAGATGACAATGATCTCGCACCTTATCATCGCCTAATGATTTTTCGCAGACATGACAATTAACTGCATTATCAAAATCAAGTTGTTGTTTGGATGTTATTTTCATTTGAGCTGTTTTGAATAATCTGTTAGAAATCTTAATAACTTCGCTTATTAAATTTATTAGTAACCATACGGCCGGACTTTCAGACTCGCCATTTTTACATCTGTATAACCTTACTGGACCTGAAAAATTATCGTTAGCAGAACAAACTACTTTATGAGCTGCACCACAAGCGACATGTTGCTGTATTTTTCTTGTACTTGATTTATTTGGATTATTTTTTTGCACCAACCACAGGAACAAGAAGACACTCAAAATTGGCATAAATCACAAAAGGAATACTTAGCCTATGATCATAAGTTTTAATTTTTAACACTTTTTCTTTTTCGCTTGGCATAGTTATTCTTTGAACGTTGACACAGTATTTGAGATGGTCTTACAGTTTTTTTTTTATCTTTAGTAAAACCTTGTAAATAACTGTAACAGAAATATTTCTTATTTTTATTTTTATTATATTTTCTGCCAACTAGGCCGTTAAAGTCTTTTTTTTTAATCCAAACGTAATGTCCTTTATAAAATAATAAATTTATTGTCTTTTGTGTTGCAATAGCTGAAATATATCTCGGGTAAACATTTTCTTTTTCATCTAGTCCGAAAACATTTACTGAAATATTATTTTGTTTTTCAAACTTTGGTATTTGATTTTCTGCTACTGGAAAAGTTACCCTGATAAAATTTAGCTCGTCCTTGTACTGCAGATATTTTTCAATTCTGCCGGGGTGGTCATTTTGAGGATGTTTTGCAGACAAAATTGACCAGCGAAAACGTTGGTCATCATTGTTATTGACATTTATATAACATTTTTTGTTTTTAATTTTTTGAGGAAGATGAATGTAAGAACTGCCGCGAAGTACGTTATATTTCATTGTGTGAAATAAAACTTCTTTAATCATCTCAAATTTCCAACCTGATCCTGATGAAGTGATATCCTCCAATTTTTTTTATTTATTTCTTGGTGTATTTCATCGGCGAGTGTGGCAATATTTGTTCCAGTTAATATTTTTCGTGATTTAGCTGTTAGATACGGTTCGGAAATTTCGCTGTCGAAACTTGTATTTTCAAAAATTATGTCAATTATATCTTTTTCGATTGCATGTAACTTTCATAAAATCATATGATATTGTACTATTAGTTTGATACTTTTGTGAGCTGCGAGTTCTTGAGCTATAACAGGTTGCAAAAGATGGAATAAATTTGTGGAGTTAAATTTGTTAAAACATTTTGATTATCAAATTTGTAACTGTTATCATAACCAGAAAATGCACTAGCAATTTTTTTCTGCTTTTATTAGGCTCTTCTTAGCAATATCTCGCAATTGTAGCATTATATTATATATAGCATTTTATATTCAATAAATTTTTTATAATGTTTTAATTAGAGATATGAAATCCCTATAGTATAATGTCGGAAATCCTGAGATACATGAGACTGAGAGCAGAGGAGCAGGAAGCTTATCATGTACACCCAAAGTACAACATATATGCCGCAAATGTACGAGGGTGTGTTATTAACATAAAGTCTCAAAAATCTGTAGGTAAATCAACACCAGCTGGAATTAAAATCTCAGTAAAAGGAGATAATACAGAAATAGTCGAAATGTTTAGAAAAGATTTTATTTATACTTTATTTTGTGATGATATTCCAGAAGGACAGAGAGTCTTTAGAGTAAACAATTCAACCAGCGACGACAATATTGAAAATTTAGCTTTACAAAACGAATTTGAACGTCACCCAGTATTTGATTTATATGAGTCAAATGATTGCGGTATTATAAGAACAAAACAAGTGTTAGAAACATTAAGAAAAAAAAATGGTTATCTTGGTGTGGTGGTTCGTGGAACTAATACAGATTTAGTTGGTTCTTGTAATCACAGATTTATTTATGAAATTTTTAATGGCACTATTTCAAATAATTTAGTTATCGACCATATAAATGGCATTAAAACAGACAATCGTATTGAAAATTTAGATTTAGTAACACCAAAAGAAAATGGCAGGAGAGGAAATGATGGAAACAGTGATTTTAGTAAGGTTAACTCGGTTATTTCAATAAATCTTGAAACTTGTGAAGAAACAAAATTTTAATCAATATCAGCTGCCGCAAAATATCATAAAAATCATCCGCAGCAAGTAAAAGATGTTTTTTTTTTCATGGTGTACAAAGGTCAGCAACTTCAATGTCAACATTTGACAGATTTAGTTTCAAATACAATTATTAATTATATTTCTTAATTCAGTTTTAGTAAGACAATTATGCGCAAACATTAAAATATCGCGATCAAATTTTAATGTTATTAATGCGCTATCATTAAGTTTATTTTTTCAGCTACTGTTAGAAGTATTTTATCAGAATCACCTTGTGTCACAATAACATTAACATAATAAGCACTATATCCCGATAAACATTTTCGAACTGCCTCAGCTAATTCTCTGTAATTTAATATATTAACTTTCTGATGATATTTTACATCAGGAGATTTCGTTTCGCTAGTCATCTTATTATTATAAATGAGATAAATTATAATATGAACTTGATTAAGCGACTTGCTGATATATACTCGGGAGATCTCATCGCCAGCGATAGAATGACTAGCAACTATTTTATACCTAAATCAGACAAATCTGCTGGTTATAACAAAGACGACATTTTGTACAACAATGACGATGATGATGAAGTTGTTGCCGTTGTTGAAAAAAAAAAAAATAAAACCGACATCTGGACGATATCATGTTAAGTATCATATTGCTAAAAAAATAATAAAATTTAATTTTAATATTACAGAGCAACAAATAATTTGGCAGCTTATAAAACCTTTTTTAAATCTAAAAATAATCAGCAATCAAAGAAATATAAAATGTAATTTTAATTTTTCTAAAATATTTAATTTGATGCAAGTAGATATTAAAAGAAAATTACATTTAATTTCTTTGTGTCGGCCGGTCAAATGTAAATCTGTACTTATGAAGTACGAACAAATTTATAATAAGATTATTAAATCAACGTCGACGAGATCGACTTAGTTGGCACCCAGCTATTAAATTTTATCGCTATATCCTCTACATTTAACTAAACTTTTATTGCTGTGCTTTCTAAAACCTTCTTCAATAACAAATATATCTTGTTCGGTTTTCTGAAGTTCTTGTTCATAAAAACTACCAGTTATATGTTCACCTAATAAATCTTTCAACGAGTATGTAACTGGTGTTGTTGTTGAAAGTACTTTATCAACAACAAATACTTCTTCGCTCCAGTTTGGAGTAAAACCTTTCTCAAATGGTTTTTTTTTGTCAGAGAAATTCTAACTCGATCACCAACTTTAAATTTGTGTCTGCGGTAAATGTTTCGTTTGCTAATATTGGATTTTTAATTGCGTCGTTTGGTGACATCTTTATTGATCTGTTCTTCGTGTTATTATATTCGTCAATAATTTTCTGTAGATTGTCAATATATTTATTTGTAATTTTAGCTGTTAGATATTTGTAGACTTTTCCGCTTAGTGTGCGATTAAATCGCTCGACGACAACACTTTTACCCTCATTACCTGTGACATATTTGTTGATGTTACTTTGTTCCAAAAACTGCTCACATTTTATATTAAAAAATTCTGCTTCGTGATCGGTCCAGATTCTATTTGGTTTTCTTTCTGTACTTGTTATTATTTGTTTTCGACGTTCCTGTTTTATCTGAAACAGGTTCACTAAAAGCATATTTGCTAAAAACATCTACAACGTTAAAAAGATATATTTTATTATTGTTAAATTCAGCTAGATTTGACACATCAAATAAATCTATCAACCAGATATCATCGACGTCGCGTAAACCTTTTTTTTAGGTTTGTGTAGCTCTGACGCCAGATAATCATATAATTCTCTACCGAGACCTAATTTATATTTTGCTCCAATAAAACCCTGCACCAACTTTCGGTCAACACGTTCTCGCATATTCGCAGGTTTCATACTACTAAGTTCGTCTAACATTAATTTATCGCAGCTTTGTTTATTGTGTTCGTTCTCTCGATAGCAGATATCATGGCGCATTGCTATTGCATCAACTTAATTATAAGGCTCTTGTCCTGGCAGCGGATTTTTGTTCTCGTCAAGTTGTTTATCAAGAGGATTATAAGGTCCAGTATATTTATGGCCTGGCAATGTCCAACCGCCTTTTGGTTTCGGCAATTTACCAATTAATTTGTATATATATATATACTTGTTCCTATTATATCTCTGTTGTTGCATTTCTGACAATATGTAACAATTTTATTTTGCTCAGACATAAATCTCAATCACAATCGCACAATCGCACTTGCATTTCATTATTTATTAATCATCTACTAAAATAACCTTGTCAGGACATCCACCTCACAAGGATTTTATCATTGGTGTTACAGATCTTTTTAAAAACCTACTTTTTCTTTTTCCACTGATTGTGCAAATACTTTTCAGAATTATTCTTTCATTTTTTTCTGTTTTTCATCTTTATTTTCTGTTTTAGTTTTACACTTAAGACAATATTTTGACATTATAATATATAAATTGTACAAGATTAATTGCAATCTCATCATTGTTAGCAGATGGCCTTTTACCAAATTGCAAAATAAACTTTAAAAAATCTGGATTTTTATTCATCTGTTTAACGAACATTATATAATAATATCCAGAAGCTGATGTTCCAACAGGATGAAGTTGATTGGACGAATAATTTATTATTTTATGTTTTCGGAATGCTAGCGATCTACTTATATATATATATATATATATATATATATATATATATATATATATATATATATATATATTTTTATTGCGTCACTTGGTGGAAGTCCAAATGAGTTTAAATAATTATTATTACAATCAGCTACCCAATGTGTGCCAGATCCGTCATTGAAATCTTGTATATTTATCACACACAAGCCTAGCTGCGGTGTCGTTTGCGATGAAATCTCCGCAAGTTCATCTTTAGAATTAACTTCACTAAATGATTTTACTTTTTTTTAGCTTATTAAGTATATCAAAATTACTTAATGCGGCCTTGTTCCTGGCAATGTTAGTTCTTGTCCTATCCCTAGCAGATTCGGTAATAGACTTCTGCTATTCTTGCCAGCAATGGTCCTATATATCCTCCTCTGGCTGTTTTTCGTCGCGTTCGCGTTTTTTTTTTTTTTTTTCGTTGTTTTTCTTTTATGCTGTTTTTTTTTGTCGTGGCATTATATTTATCTTTAGACACAAATTTTCTTCAGACCACCGCCGGAGACACCGCCGCGAGCAATTCAATGACCTTCAACTGCTTTTTCTCGTTGCGCCATGTACTGCTCCAGACGCTGCTACTAATCCTAATGTACCAAGTACTGGCAAAATTTTAGGTATTAACGTTCAAGCCATTACAGATAATACCGGACCAAAGAAACCGCCATGTTTGGCCATTGCTGTTATTTGTGTGGCACTTAGATTTAAAGCAAAAGTTTTTTTTGCGATTGTATTTATTTACTTGTTTTTTGGTTAACATTAATTTTGTTAAAATTCCTTCGGCAACACCTTTGGTGTTGGGTTTTATTTTTAATGATACCGGCCGTTGTTTAGCAACAGCAGCTGCTAATTTTTTAACTTGACCATCAGTCAAATATATTTCTTTTACAATATATTTTGTCATTATATAACGATTACAGATTACACTTGAAACTTGTACTGACATTTTACCTCCGACAGAATCAGTTGTAATAAATCTGTCACTGATTACCATTGCATATAGATACAACGCCGCAGCTGGAACTGCTCCTAATGTCCAAGTAATTTCAATATCAGCTGTTGAGTCGACCGCCCTTTCGCTATACTTACTAACATCAAAATAAAATATTGGATAAGTGTACGAAATTCCTCTACTGATATCTGAGATCCGTCTCCAACATCTTCATATTTCTGAACTGTGTCGAGTAAATACATATAAGGTCTAGTAATATTTTTATTAGCGTCATCTGCAAAATTACATTATATTGCTCGTTCTAGATATTGCTTTGAATTTAGTCTTGCGTATATTCTTCTACCATCAGCATTATCAAATATTGCATTATTTTGTTTTTGGTTACCACGTCGAGCTTGCTGCTGAAATACAACAAATAATTGTCGTGGCAGTTGTTCACTTGATGTTGTTGTGACTCGCCATGTGTAGTCGGTTGTATTTGGAGCTGCTGTTTGATATATTTTATGTTGATGAAAATAAATTCTGTTTGTGTGAATTTGCAGCATATCATTTAATTCTGTCATTTTAGTGATTCACGGAGTTATTCGTGGCATCCACAGCACAAGTTTGTTTATGATAAACTGCACAACAGCTCCGCCAGATCTAAATAAACAGTCATTTTGTTCTGATCGATATAAAATAAGTGTATGTTTAACTCCATGAAATACTTTGTTGTAATCGCGACAAAGCCAAATATTGTACTTAATGGCAGCATCATTGTAATTTGGCGTGATTCTGCTGCAAGTGCTTTTCTCTTAACATTACCCTCATTGTAACGTATATTTCTTGTAGTAACTAAATTATTAACGAAATTTACCATTGCAACACCATCATCAGCTGAACCTGTTGGCGCTATACCAAGATTATTACAAGCAGCAATAAGTGAAACTCTTGTAGCTTCTGCAACAGCGGTTGCAGCTGGTGCGGCTATACCAAAATTGACAACATTAGCAATAAGAAAACTTCTCACAATTACAGCATCTGCAGCAGCATCTACACCGTGTGCAAAAGTTCTCCTCAAGAAAATCTCAGCAGGTGCAGCTGCTCCAGCTCCAGTATCCTTAAAACACATCATATTAGTTGAAGTTGATCTGGAGCAATCATCAGAAAACGACATAGTATTTAAGGATGTACTTGCAATTTGTAAGTGACTTGAAATATCCTCAACAGTTTGATTAGCTAGAGGATATCTGGCACTTTTAAATAAACACCAACTATCATTTATAAGAGCTACTTCTGTTCCAGCTGCAATTGCGACAGGTGGATAAGCCACTGTCATAATCTGGCCACGTACGTCTAACATTGCCTTATATGGCAGCAGAAATACATCCTCGTCTCGAGTATTAAATGTTCTAACACCGGTCTTATTTGGTTCATTAGAATTTTCGTCGAGATACTCAACATAATCAAATTCTATTACTGTGCCGTCGGTGACATAAGTTTCTTCTAAATCAAGGTAATTTTTGACAGACATTTTTTATTTATTAGGTATATAAAATTTTGTCATTGTGGCGCTGTTACTTTAGTTATTAATTTTTGTATAATCTGCTCGTCTTTTGGTGATAAAAGGTTTTTTTTGTTGTCATATTCGCTTCTTGTGGTTCTTCAATTATTTTTCTATATCTCTCAATTTTCTTCCAAGCGGCCAAACTGATGTTACTTCTGTTAATCTTCGTTCAAGTGCAAGTGGATAATTAATAAGCCGATCTATTTCAGCTTGTAGATCATCAGGATTAAGAATATGTACTGAAATTTCTTCAGCTATTCTTTTCTTTCTTCACCAGATCTAGCAACAATTTTTTCAGCAGCTGCTTCTTGTTGTTCTTAAACTAATCCGACCAAACCTTTTTCCTGCAATCTTTTAATTTCTTCTTCGGATAGTTTCAGGTTGTTTTCCAAGTAGTTTCAGGTTGTTTTCCAAGTATTGCCTCACTAACTGGTTTACAAGCGGTAGCTGCTGTTTCTGCGGCAACTATCTGCTCAAGTCGTGCTTGCTGTACTTTTTGCTTAAATACTGCCTGAGACTGAGCAAGTTTTTTAGATTTTCTATATGTTTTCTGTATTTAGCTCGTCTGTCCATATTATATTAAACTTACTTCAGATAATTTTCAATACAGCATCTAAACACCTTAGCTGGATTATGTGTAAGCTTATCAAATAAGAAAAAGTTATATTTATCAGCTGTCACTTTATGATATAATTCGATAAATTTATCTTTTGTTACGTCGCCACATTGCTCGTTTGCATAATATTTCTAACGTCAACGTTATCCAGTCCTGGAAATAATATAAAACAACCAGTATTTCGTCTAATAAATCAGTCAACATTATAAAACCCTTGGGCTAAATAAACAGAATTACATTTTTATTAGGCGATAGTGAAAAATATGATCTTATTGTATTCATTTCTTCATTGTTTAGTGGAATATCACCAAAAACAACTATCTTATGTTCATCAGAATTAAGTTGATTAACTGGAACAAGTTCTTCTGCTTGTTTAATGATAAAACAAATCTTCGCCAGCCTCAAGAGCATCACGAAGTTTATTATTATATTATATAACTCGCAATTATCTTTTTGTGGAATAATTGTGTAAATATAAACTCGATCGTAATTAAAATTATCTCCCAGCAGTAAATTCATAAGCAAATTTGTTTTTCCCGATCCAGTTCTTCCAATGATAAGATAATGACAGTCTGGAAGTTCATTGTTATGTTTATATTTCACCAACCGCTCTGTATCAAAATTTAATATCGACGATTTTGCATTGTTGTTATACAATTTTATGTTATATAAAAAAAGTGTGAGATAATAAATAAATAATGAGCCATTATTCAAAATTTGGAACAACATTAGGAGATTCATCATCTACAAATACAATAACAAAAGGTAATATTGATTTATCTGGTTACTTTAAAAAAACTGGTGACACAATGACAGGAAACCTGTCCATGTCAAATCAACGAGTACTAGATTTAGAAACAAATTATCCGCCAATAAATGTTGTTACCGCACAGGCTGTTAGTTATACACAGCTTAAATCCGTCGATAATAATAAACTAGATAAATCTGGTGGAACTTTAAGCGGTAACTTAGATATGTCAGGAATTTTTTTTATATAAATTTTGAGACCGGGTATCCACCAGCAAACTTAAATCAAACTCAAGCGGTAAGTTACTTACAGTTGAGGTATGTGGACGGCAACAAGCTTGACAAAACAGGTGAAACGGTTGCAGGTAATATTAACTTGTCGAGTAAGCATGTTATTGGGTTAGAAACTGTATATCCGCCAGCAAATGTAGATAATACACAAGCTGTATGTTATGCGCAACTAAAATCTGTTGACGACAATAAACTTAACAAAGCCGGTGACACAATGACAGGTATTCTAATAATGAGTAATAACTAAAAAATAACTAGATTACCGACAACCTCGCCACCAATGAGACTAATGAGACTGATGCTATTAGGTATGCTCAGTTAAAAGAAGAACTTACTCCATATTTTAAGAGATCCGGTGGACCAGTGACAGGCAACATAAACATGAGAAGCAACAAAATAACAACTACATATGTTCCAGTTAATCATAATGATCTAACAAATTGTATGTTGATAGTGTATCTATTGGTGCAAAACGAACTAAAAACAATGTTGGGTATATTCCAACACTTTTTAAGGCAACTGACAACCGAGTTGGGTTTGAGGTAAGCGCATCAACACATTATCCTGAAAACTATCCTCATTACGCTTTCTCTGATAGAAACGAGTGGACAACAAACGGGGAAGTTGAAAACTTTTGGATTAAAAGTAAATGCCCCACTTCAGTTGCTATTTGGCAATTTCACTTGAGCGGTCGATTAAACTCTAGTGTTGGTTGAATTTATAATTGAAGGATCAAACGATGATATCAACTGGACAATATTATATAGTACCGCAAATGCGTATATTACAACAGCACAATATTTTGCAATACCAATAGAAAAAACTGTTAACAAGAACTTGTATTTTCTACTTTATGTTGTCGCTGCTGAACATCCGTTTCCAGGACTGACAGCATTTCAAATATATACACTTGATGATCAAATTTAATCTAATGCTATAAAATAATGTCAGAACCACCAATTATAACTGTTGCGAGAGAATTTTATGATAATATTTTTAACCCTAAAAAAGATGTTGGAGATGAATCACTAGCGGCACGTGCGATAAATACTAAAACAAAATAATTACAATTCCAATGATAAACTCTCTATTGTCAGAAGAAGAAAAAAAGTTTTTTCGTGTTATGCATATGCGAGGACCACAACTGAAAAAAGCAATAGAAAATTTTGATATTATAAGCAGATACTGTCATCCTGATGATTGTCTAGAAGAACAAAAACAAGATGAAATCCTGTTAAAAAAAATATTGCTTGAGCTTGATTTCAAAAATATAGATTTAATAATGTGATCAGGCCTGTTGAAAACACGAATAGCTCAGGAGGAAAAACAGATGAGCGATAACTATAATCGTCTCGACAAATTATCGGAAACTTGGATAATAGGAATAAAAAGAAATAGGAAGTTATGTAATAGTTTTTTGAAACTAGAAATTTTTAAGTATCTCGGCATGTACTACCACGACAAAGAAATCCTAATTAAAATCGTTACTATGACGGTTGATACGGAATTATTTAATAAAGTGTACTCAAACGCAATTTTGCCAATGATACGTAAAAAACTAGAATTTGATCTTATTATTGTTAGCAGATCTCTAAAGATAATCAAAAATGTTGATGATGAAGTTAGTAATCTTAGTGCTAATGAGCGAGAAATTTTTTGATGAAGTAACAAAAACAAAGTTGGAAGTAAAAATTGATTCTTATTACGACATGAGTGAAGAAGATGATATTCCATTTCCATCAATCCAGCTCTCTAGACAATTGTCATTACGATATTATTACGATGAAATTGAAAAAATACTCACAAAACCATTTGAAAACATAATGTTTAAAGTAGCTTCTGCTATTGGTCTTCTCACAATTGAAGTAGATAAGCTTAAAAAATTAATGCTAGCAAATTTCATAGTCGTATATGCAATTATCAGACAACATCTTGTTCTAAAAAAATTCACATTAGATCAAATAATCTTAATATTAGGGTATATTGATGAAACAGAAAGCGATCACAGTAATTTGGTAAATGAAACAGATTTGTATGAATGTGAATTAGAAGACAGTTTTGATTCATATACTTGGTTAAAGAAAAATGATAACAGATAACGATACAGTAATACTTCGTCAGTTGTCTATGGTAAATACAGAACCTTTATAGCTGATCCTAATAATAATAAATTTCGTGAGTTTCTTAATTCGATTGTTGGTACTAAAATTTTTACATTCGTATAAAAATTGAAACAAATATTGTATAATGAAAAAACATATCATCGATTTCAATCATATTTCAGAATAAATTCCAAAACAAGATGTTGAAGCATTAGTACAATATTATAAATTTTATCATAAATACCTTTGGTGTGTAAAACAATGTTATAAATACTACAGTAGAATACTTCGAGTAATATCATATTTACCATTGTTAATGACTAGCTCTGGTATAATCTCAAGTAGAGCATTATTAAATCCGTTTCTGTTAATATCTGGTGTTGGTGTTTCTCTTTCAACAGCATGTAAAAAGATTGAACCCAAACTTGAAACAAACAAAAAAATTCTTGTAAAACAGCAAGTATCACTTACAAAAAATTACTTAATCAGATACGATCTTACTTGCGAGGAGTAAAATATGATATGGATGACTTAATACGCGAATTTCGTATTATTGACAGTATGTTAACAGATATCCTACCAATGAGAGTCAGCAGGTATGAAAAAGATTATCATAAAATATGGTTACAACAGTAGTAGATGTTTAATTTTGTATATCATTATCAAAAAGTGCGTCCACTATATTGTCAATAAATGTCATTGGATCATCTGATCAACCTTTTATTCGTTCGCCATTGTCAGTTGCAAATAACCATTCCGATCCATATTTTGATGATAAATGATAACCAACATTTTTGATACAACTGCTTAATATTTTATTTTTAATACCAGTATAGCTTGAAGCTGATCTGATTGAATTAAATCGTTTTAAAAATTTATTTGTTAGATCAAATCCAACATGTCTCTTTGATTGACAAAAGGACATTTCATTGTTTAAATAGAAATAAATCTAGAGGTCGGGGAACCTCTCTCCCTCTCTCCATAGTTTGGGGAGGGGGATAGGGTCTCTGGTCTAGAATCCTCTTTTGGTTCGAAACCCTCATCTTATCATACTACTACATTTACTCGGATACAAGTATTGTGGTCCTGGAACCCGACTTGGTATCCGACTTGACGAACGATATCAACCAAAACAAAGAGAATATCCAATAAATAAGACTGATCAAGCGTGTCACGTTCATGATGTCGAGTACAAAAATAAAGATTTCCAACAACGGCATCTCGCAGATGTGAAGTTGATTCACGCGTTAAATTCTATAACTGATAAATCTCTCAGAGAAAAACTTGCTAGTTTTCTAGTAAAATCTGCGATGAAGGGCAAACTAATGCTAGGGAGTGGTAATTAATAATATATATATATATATATATAT
>JAECUM010046201.1:0-44855 GCA_016617855.1 Megalonaias nervosa
ATTGTTCTAGTTGGGAGGCCTTGTATCTTCGCCATCCCTTTAACATGCTCATTGCCGGACCTAGCGGTTCAGGCAAAACCGAATTTGTCAAACGTTTGATCGAACATAAGCATCATTTGATCGATCGTCCACCTCAACGAATCGTGTGGTGTTACAAAGAGTGGCAATCGGCATACAGCCTTCTGCGAGAAAGTCAAGGCGATTCCATCGTCTTTGTGGAAGGCATTCCTGGCGAAGACGATGGAATCGTGTCTGACCTTAGTCAAACTCATATGGCTATTTTTGACGACATGTTAGGAGAAGACGAAGAAGAAACTAAACTGTGGTTTACGCGCAAAGGACATCATCGTAATGCCAGTGTCATTTACATCACTCAAATTTTGTTTCAACAAAGTAAAGCCCATCGTACCATCAGCCTCAATGTTGAATTCGTGGTGTTGTTTAAATTTTAGCCAAACAGTTAGGAACGCCTTGGCTGACTCATGCGTACGACGATGCCACTCAAATCCCACACGCTTATTTACTCGTGGATTTAAAACCCACTACCGCCGATTATTTTCGATTTCGTACCCATCTGTTTCACCACTGGTGCTAAGACGGAGGGCCTGTCGTGTACACTTCCCCTTCGTTGACTTAACAACAACCACAACGACCACAATAAATCTATAAAAACATCGGTCACTTGGGGTCTGTCTCACACATCGTCAACATGACGTCCCTTCAGTCTCATCTTCCCGTCAAATTGATTCGTGCCTGGTACGGCATCAGTCGCGAAAAAAATTCACAAATACGTGCTCGCGTCTTAGAAGCTAGTCTTAAAGAAGTCTTACGATGGTTTACGGTGACAGTACGTCAATTACTGCAAGGCATCATTCAGATTCCACATCAAACCAAACGTTTTTTGAGAGAAACAAAGTAGCCTTGACGCAACTGGCCGATCCTCGCATTGACACTTAAACCA
This sequence comes from Megalonaias nervosa, assembly GCA_016617855.1. Taxonomy (NCBI): domain Eukaryota; kingdom Metazoa; phylum Mollusca; class Bivalvia; order Unionida; family Unionidae; genus Megalonaias; species Megalonaias nervosa. The sequence continues at coordinate 962 of JAECUM010046201.1, forward strand.
AAAAGCAAATCATTTTAAAACCTGGAGGAAGCGCTTCTCTAGGAGGTGTCATCATTCGTTCCCTCTTAAAATGGGATATTAATGCTCCCAAAGTCGTCCCCAAGAAAAAAAAACACGCCCAAACGTACCCAGAAGAAAACGAAAAAGAGTAACGGCGTCAAGACCAACGCACAGGCACAAAAGAAGAAAAAGAAAAGTCCACAGAAAACAGCTTCTACCCACAAGAGAGGTACTGCCGCCAGAACGCAACCTTACATTCGCAAACCACGAACTGCTGTAACAACGGTTACGGAGTCTCCAGTAACCTCAACATCTTCCACTTCTCCGTTGCTGGTGATGCCTGCCAAACCCGATTTGACACGCGTCCTTCCTAATTTGATGAAACATTGAAAACCCGTGTCTCCAAAAACGTCTCCTCCAGCTGTGACACCCTCTTCCTTTTTAGCGGCAGTGGCCGCTGCTCACAAAGTACCTGCCCCCAAAATCAAAGTCCAAGAAAGATCGGGTGTGTTAAAGAGTTTACAGGATTTATCCAAGCAAAACTGTCCCGATTGAGTCCTTTGCGAACCCCTCCACGTCGTGTGATGCCTGCCATGAAAATGATACGGCGAGCCGACAATCAGTGGCGACACATTCCAGTATAAAAAAGACCCTTGGCAAACGATAGGGATCAGTGCTTTTGTGCTCCTGAACGGCCAAAGATGTTCCCTCCAAGAAGTGCACATCGTCACCATCGTCGTTCTTCTGTCCAAAAGGAAAAGGAAAAAGAAAAGGTCAGCCTCGTCATCCGACAAAACGCATCGCCAAACATCGACGTCATCCCCAGAAAAGACACACTCGTCCAAAGAAAAGAAGAAGTCACCAAAGAGGAGGAATTTTTGACAGGGAGTGGGTAGGTCAGATACTCAATCTAGCTAAATAAGGTATGGTAAAAATAAGATAAAAGGACGCATGTGAAACCATGGACTTTAGTGTATGTTGTGTACCAAAAGATGTCCCCTCATCATCGTTCTCCTGTCCAGAAAGGAAAAAGAAAAGGACAGTTTCGTCATCCGAAAAAACGCTTAGCCAAATATAGACGTCACCCCCAGAAAAGACACATTCGTCCAAAGAAAAGGAGGAGAAACCAAAGAGGAGGATTCTTGGGCGATTTTGGAAAACAAATTGTTACCTTTATGACGAAGAGATAGTCCAAAAAAAAGGATAAAAGGCTGCGTGCCAAGTCATCGACGTTAGTGTATCTTTTGGTGTGTGCCGCGGAACCAACAAACGAAGATGTCCCCTAAAAGAAGCGCACACCACACTCTAGCTAAACAAGGAAAGAAAAGGAAAGGACTACCTCCTCGTTTAGTCAAACATTGGGACGTGTTGTCCGTCCTGTCCAAAGCCCCTCCACCCATGCGAAAACAAATGATTCAAACTGCCTCCAAAGATGTCGTTGATACCGTGTGCGAATGTTGTTTGAATATTTTGAAAGGAACGATAACTTTGCCTCCACATCAGAAAAAATGCTCAGCCAAACATCGATAAGTTCTTCGCCAAATGGTCCAAAAGAAAATACCCATTCATCAAAAGAAAAAGATGTTGGTACAACGCGGAGGATTTGTGCACCTGTTGTTAGCACCCTTGTTGAAAGCCACATTAATCCCCATGATTACAGGACTCATGACGGGAGCTGCTTCACAAGGGATAGGTCAAAGATAAAAAAGGATCAAAAAGATGAAAGGGGCCTCTGGGGTGAAAAGATCTCAGACGTGACCTTTGGAATCTGATGGAACGACGAAAACTGGCTTTAGTGCCTTACAAACGATGGATGGAATACCATCGTTGGCAAGAACAACAGACCCAGCATTTATCTCCCAATCCTCACTTGACCGAAATGTCCCAGTTACAACTGCAATCAGTGATGGATCGTAGCGATTTGTCAGAAACAGAAAAATCGCAAAGGTACGGCCAGTTGTTACAACGACTGAAACTCTTTCACCAAAAATCTTTAGACGAAACACTTCTACCCACTCTGAAAGATTTTAAGGCCTTGATGAAAAGTCCATCACCACCACCACCACTAGCCCTAGTGATCAAGACAGAAAGTCCACCACCACTAGTCCCAGTGATCAAGACAGAAAAAGAAGAGTTTCAAACTCCACCAGAAAAATTACGCAAGTCAACAACACCACCTACATCCAAAATTGGTTGGATTAAAAAGATGATGGATGCTCCTTCTTCCTCAGAAGAGATAAAGAAAGACGGGAAACCAGAAGTGAAACAAGAACTGATTACCCCTGTTCAGACATCTTCCTCCTCGACACCTATCGCTCGTCGGACAAGTAAAGCATTACAGTCCAAGAAAATACCACACGAAGAAAAGAGGAGCATCAGTGAAGAGTGGATCACTTATCAAAACAAATGGAGAAGGTGTTAGCCAGCATTTACTATGATCCATCCCATCCTGCAGGTTACGGAGGAGTTCAGAAATTGTATCGTGCTGCCAAAACTCGACTGAAAAGTGTTCGTTTACCTCAAGTGCAACGCTGGTTACAAGAACAAGCCACGCACACCTTGCACAAACCCATTCGACAAAAATTTTCCAGAAGTCGCACCCGAGTGGAGGGCATCGATCATCAATGGCAAGCCAACTTAGCCGATGTCTCTCATTTGGCCACCTACAATCGTGGTTACAAATATTTGTTTTGTGTCATCGACGTCTTTTCCAAATTTGCCTGGGTCGTGCCATTGACTTCCAAATCGAGCAGTGAGTTAGTGCGAGCCCTCAAACTGGTGTTGAAACAAAGTGGGCGTCACCCTCTACGATGGCAAACTGACAAAGGCACCGAATTTCTGAACCAAGCTTTCCAAAAAGAAACGTGACATTCATTTCTTCACCACCGAGAACCCCGAAACCAGAGCTAGCATCGTGGAACGTTTTCAACGCACCTTGAAAGAACGCATGTGGAAATATTTTACACATCAACACACCCTCAAGTACATTGACGTCTTGCCACACCTAGTCCAATCGTACAACCAATCTTACCATCGGAGCATCGGACGTGCTCCCCAAGAAGTGACTCCCGACAACGAAGTGACCGTCTTCGAGCGCCTGTTTGGTACGTCCCCAACAGTGACTGTCCCCAAGAAAGGTGGAGTGTTGGTAGCAGGAGATTGGGTGCGCATTGGCAAAACCAAACGCACTTTCGACAAAGGTTACTTACCCAACTGGACCACCGAATTGTTTCGTGTCACTGAACGTGTGCATGGTCGTCATCCTCCCGTCTATAAATTGGAGACATGAACGGGGAAGTGTTACAAGGAACGTTTTACTTGCCCGAGTTCCAACGTGTGACCAAAAAAGAAGACGACGTGTACGAGATCGAAAGCATTCTCGATCGAAGAACCCGAAAAGTGGGAAAACGACGTGTCAAAGAAGTCAAAGTACATTGGAAAGGATAACCGCCGAGTTTTGACTATAAAAAGAAGTGACCATCATGCCCTTCAACACAGTCTCAGCTACCGCAGTAACCACTCCTTCTCCCAGTTCTTCTCTGCAAGATCTACAAAAGCAACCCTTGTGGGTGTGGTGTGGAGAACGTGTGCCTAAAACGCAAATCGTCTTTTTCTGCCAAATCTTTGTGGTGTATTGTGTCATCGGTGCTGCCATTGCCAATTTGAGTTTGCAACAAGGAGACAAACAGTTGTGGACCATTTTACTCAGCAGTTGCATCGGTTACCTTCTTTCCAATCCCTCTCTAAAATATTCCTCTAACAGGAAAAACAACGGGAGTCTTGCGTCCAACGGTAGTCACCCTTCCAATGGTCACCCTAACCATCCTCTTTTAGACACTCCTCTGACTTCCAATGACCCCTCGTACACTAGAACTGTGGAATTATGAACAACCAATTTTACTTAACGTTACACAGTGACAGTTCCATGGAGGTGTTTCCCAATAACACCTTATGCTGTTACACGGCCAAATTACCTCAGGCCATTCAATTGGATCGCGAAGCCCATTGGGAAGTGGCTTTGGTGGAAATGATTTACCCTACACAAATCAAAAACATCGTCGAAAATTAAAACACCTTTACGGTTGAAGTTCATTACGAGCAAGTGGAACAACACTTGGATGAACGCAGCGGTGTAACTTACTCTATGAAATCACAAGACCCCAAAACTATACGAACCACACATCGGTTGAAAAATCTCTCAGGCTGTTATTTTAGTGGTCAACATTTGGTGAACGCCATTGCTGACAGGTTCAATAACGTGTTTGGCAAAGTCTTGGAGAAAACCAGAAAAAGTGTCACGATCGAATACCACAAAATAGCTCGTCGCCTAATGATAACATTTTCAGAGGACAAAGAATTGGCCATTACATTTTGTCCTGAATTGTATGAAATTTTGGGTGGAGACCCAAAGTTGATCAAGATTGCAAATGAAATACCAGCCGTGATCAGTAACTCGGATTTTGCGAAATGTTTTAGATTCCCTGTAGAAATGAACCAAGGACTGAATTTAATCTTTGTGTACTCCGATGTGGCGGAGTACAACGTGGTGGGACACACCTCCGTACCGTTACTGCGTGTCATTCCTTTCAAAGTGGATTCTGCCACGAATGCTGACGAGGAAGGTGGTAACACCTATCACGTTCACCGCGAATTTGTACATCCTCACTATTTACCCGTCAGTAAGTCTTATTTCGACACTGTCAACATTACTATAAAAGGAGATCTGGGACAAAATATTCCATTCACCAAAGGGAAAGTCACAGTGAAATTCTAATTTTGAAAACGATTACTCTACCCCTTTGTCAGTCATGTATCCTGTGTACCGAGGAGTCACTCGACAGCGAGGGCATGGTTTAGGTGATATGCTAAAATCAGTCTTTCGTTCGGTGGCTCCCGTTTTGAAACCGATGGTGACACGATGATGCACACCTTGAAAGATGCCGCGTTGACGCATGGTAAAGAATTTCTCCAAAAAGTGATCATTGACAAACAAAATCCTAAAGAAGCTTTCTTGAGAGAAGACGAAAATGTCTTGCTTTAAACAGGCAAAGATATTTTGGGCCGACGAGAAACTCCTATAAATGCCCTGGGCGATGCCAAGTCAGGCATTCCTGCTCCCCTGACGCCACAGCAAGGACAAGGCATAAAAAGACGACGAAAACACCCCTTCAAAGGACTTCACACCTCTAGAGCTAGAAAGACTAAGAAAAGAAAAACTGTCCGAGAGTTAGACGTTTTTGATTATTAAAAAAATGAGAATGATGCACCGAGAGTCTTGCGCTTGTTCCAAGTCGGAACTGGACCTTTTTGCCATGCCGCCCATCATGATGACGATGCAAGAATCCCAATGGGTGAATTTCATCCGGTCTCCTCTTTGATGGATTCAGCTTCCATCGAGTTTGAAATTAAAGGACAACCCGAAGATTACATCGATCTGAATAGCAGTTACTTGTACCTGAAACTGAAAGTGATGAAAGCGGACAACACCAATCCGGGAGCCGATACCAGAGTAGCTCCCGTCAACAATTTCATGCATTCCTTGTTCAACGAAGTGGACTTGTACTTGAATAACAAACTGGTCAGCATCAGCATGGATACTTACCCTTACCAAGCGTTCCTAGAAAATCTCTTGACGTACGGAAAAGAGGCCAAGAACACTCATCTGGATGCTTGCGTGGCATGGAAACCTGACACCTCAGGTGAGGACACGTTTAACGACACAGCCCTGACAGCCGATGACAATCCTCACAATGTGAGTTTTAACGACCGTCGAAAGAAAATCCTGCAAGGTCGTAGTTTAGAACTGATGGATCGCTTGCATTTGGACATGTGGTTGCAAGGCAAGTATTTGCTCAATGGAGTGGATATTCGCCTTAGACTAAATCTCAGCAGTGTCGCTTTCCATTTGATGGCTCATGCCAACGAGTACAAAACCATCATCCAAGAAGCCAGACTTTACGTGCGCCGCGTAGAAGTGTTATCTAAAGCGGGAAACGACATGAGTCACACACTGAGCAGAACGACAGCCAAGTATCCGATACGACGTGTAGAAGTGACAACGTTCACCATTGCTGCTGGACTCCGATCCAAGATCGAAGATCATCTGTTCCAAGGACAGTTACCCAGACGTTTAATCGTTGGCATCGTCAGTAATGCAGCCCTCAACGGAGCCCACGATCAAAATCCATTCCAGTTTAAGCACTACAGTGTCCAAGATCAAAGTCAGTCGCGATGGCAAGACCTTGTGTACCAGACCCTTCGAAACTACCTTTGCCCCGAAAAATTACCTGAGATCGTACTTGTCCCTGTACGAAGCTAACGGACAACTAGGAACCAACACCAGTCACGGTATTTCGTACGAAGATTGTGTAGGAGGTTACACTTTGTGGGCCTTTGATTTCACTCCAGACCAAGGCAGCGACGAGAGACATTTCCACCTTATAAAATCCAGTCAACTGAGTGTAGTCTGCAGAAGCTCTCACCGAGACGGTCAACGTCATCCTGTATGCTGAATTCGATAATACCATTGAAATCAACAGTTTGAGAGAAGTCATTCTAGACTACTGGAAACAATGGACGACTCTTATCCCTCATTGAACGGTAGAGAATCTTTGGAAATGGAATGGGAGGATAGCATGAAAATAGAACCCCAAGACCAAGCGAAAGAGAACGAGGTAGTGGTCAAGCCCAGATGGCCAGAATAAGAACAACATTTAGTGTCCTGTTTTGCCAAACACCTGGCGGATAAAATTACGGAATTGACCAAGAAAGATTGCTATGGATGTCAAAACGATCATCCCAGTCAAATTCAACACGATAAATATATGATGATTAGTCAAGAAGAAAAATTGGACGAGTATCTGGACGACGCTTGGAGTCTCATCTCGGAAGAAGCAGTGTTGCATGAGTGGTATAAAGGCTTGCGTGATCATTCCTGCCCTCCACTGACTACTCTAGAGATCTATCGCATCGAATCTCTCTTAGCCCAGAGTGCGGAGACGAAGCGAAGAAACGGCTACTTGACAGATCGTTTCAAACAAAAAGTCAGAACTGAATTGATGACTTATCATTACCTGTGAAAAAAACAAATAAATAACAAAACAAAAAATGGATACCTGGGAACTTTATTACCTTTTGAACAACAGTTCGTATACTGCTTCTTGGAATCCTGTCGTGTGCGCTAAAGATGAACTACCTCATCGCAAACCTCAAGACCATCAAGCTTATGTCATCAACATGGACGACAGTCATCTCCCAGGAACTCACTGGGTCGCCGTCTACTTCCCTCAAGAGGATTGTGTGGAATATTTTGATTCGTATGGATTACCCCCTTTGGAAGACGACATCATTGACTTTATGAGAAGAAATGCCCAGACGACACGATTCAATAATGTGAAATTACAAGGCACAGATTCCATGGTGTGTGGAAAATATTGTGTGTATTTTCTTCATCAACGCAGTCTTGGATATCTTTAAGAACATTTAGTGACTTATTTTGATAGTAACTCTTCTAGACACGATGAGAAAGTAGATCGATGGTTTTGTGACCATTATGGTTATCTTTTGTATTTAGCTAGGAAACGTAGTGTACATCAATGGCCTCATGACTTCCGTCAATGGAAATCTCACATGATTTCACAACGTTGTCAACCTTGTCAAAAATGGTTTGTTTGATATTATTGTTAATTGTTAGTAGTTAGTTGTTTGTTGAATAAAAATATTGTGTTCTGAAGAAAAAAAATGTGTCTGTCGTTTGTTTTCAAAAAGACTGTGAATATATGCTCTTTGACTTCTCTCTATCCCTCACCATGACATTCGCTATCATAACGCTTCGACCCAACAAAAAACCCTAGTAGGGATGTTTTCTATCGCGTCCGCGTTTGAACCATATAAAGCGGGTTGGTCTCCAGTCTGGCCATCCACTGTTGACTCGTCAACCTATGAACATGCCTTCCAGACTAGCCAAGCTGAACGAAGCTTACGTGAATTTACATCGTGTCAGGCTAAACCTGATACCGAGACCTGAAGAAACAGAGAATGTCAGGATGTTATCAGTAGTCCAAGACCTGGTGGAAGAGGTCTTCAGAGAGGAAATCAAGAAAGAACAAGAAGAATGGACAGAGAAGTACAGACTTAAGAAGCAGAGAACAGCAACAACTACAGCAGCAGCAACAGCAGCAGCAAGAACCAGACAGAAGTTGTGTTGACTGTCGTGTGGACACCAAAGAGTTCTCCTTCTCTTTCCGCAGAAGCAGACCGTATCGTATAGGAAAGCCTGCCGCCAGACGGGGACACAATCTTAGACAGTAAAAAATGATTGCCATCACTCCCCGTCAACAAAACAGCCCTTTTCAGGGCTACCCCAATACTCCAGAAACGACATACTAATTCAATTGCCAAAACAAATTTCTGTGTTTGTATGTTTAAAAAAATAGAAGTGTGCCTATAAGCACTTCGTTTCTTTTATCAGTAAAAAAATTCACCCTTCTTTTTCTCTGTCTTGTCGAATCGTGCATGTCTGTGTTTGTAAGTAAAAAGAGTCAACGTGAGTGTTTCTTTTAGGTCCGCGCTTTTGATGTGATGGTAAGTTTTGGTATCAGGGGATGTTTACCTTTACGTCCGTGCTTCAAGTATATAAAGCGACACACCGTCAGTCTGGCTACCCATCGTTGACGTATCGACACTGAAGATGAGTAGCAGAATCGCAAAACTTTTAGAACTCCAAATGCACCTGGAATATGCCAGCCACCTCCTGGACGAGCTGGCTATGGAGGCTAGTGCAGACGAAGCCAGGATAGAGGAGGAGGAAGAGAAGAAAAACAAAGAAGAGGAGAATGAAAAGAAGCGAGGGATCCTGCCTCACCTCATGCTAAGACCTGTGTGTGAGGTCAAGCCTGAAGTGATGACACCAACGCCTCAACAGCCACCACTTCCACAACAAAGACTTCCACAACCTCTGCCACCAGTACCAAGAGCCGCTGTCCCCCAGGCAGAAAACTGGGAGCAGGTCGCATTGGAGGAATTGGAGAGACAGCGGCAAGAGTGGGAACCACAGAGACCTCATCATCCCCGGGTCTGGCATAGGAGAAGACAGAGAGAACAAGTCTTCACTATCCCTCAGAGTGGAAACTGGGATGATGAGGACACTCAAGCCCCGTCTGCGCTTGGAATCATACGAATTAATTGGGAGAATGACTGGAGCCAGCGATGCGTGTGTGGGGCACAACCTGTGAGATGTCATCACTAAACGGGTGCATTTGAAGTTCTAAAAAAAACCCAGCCTTCTCAGGGCTAACCAGATCTCTAGAAAAGAAAGACTATCCAATTTGCCAATTTGTGTGAATGTAGAGTAGTGTGACCATAAACACTCACTTCGTTACTGATGTGTGTGTGTGTGTGTGTGTGTTCTCGTTCGCGTACGTTTGTGTGGATAGTAGGTATGGTGTGTTTTATGCATTCTCGTTAGTTTGTGTGAGTAGTAGGTATGGTGTGTTTTATGCGTCGTTCGTTTGTGTGGAGAGTATAGTGTGTATGTTTTATGCATTCTCGTACGTTTGTGTGGATAGTATATATGGTGTGTTTTATACGTTCTCGTCCGTTTGTGTGGATAGTAGGTATGGTGTGTTTTATGCATTGTCATCCGTTTGTGTGGATAGTAGGTATGGTGTGTTTTATGCGTTCTCGTACGTTTGTGTGGATAGTATATAATATGTGAATTGAGTGTAAGGATGTTTTCCTTCACGCCCGTGCTCCACGGATATCAAGCAGAGCGCTCGTCAGTCTGGCTACCCGCGTTGGCTAGTCAACACCTTCAAGAAAAAATGAATTTATTTAATGAATTAAGGCATAGTTATTTCTGGATGATGGATGCAGCCTACGTGGTGGAAAGGCTTGAAAAAGAATGGAGCTATCCAGTCTCGAAAGACTTTGTGACCAGTCAAGACAATAGCCTCAAAGTAGCCAAGGATCAGGTGGCCGGAATGATATAAGAGGAGGTGGAAAAATGAAGAGGGTTGATCAAGCCTAAGTATGTAAGAGTGGGGACATTGAAGGAAGCCCTTGATCTTGTTATCAAGGTGAGGAGCTTCTTGCAAGATACATTTAATTGCACAGAGTGGTCTTTTGTCAAGTGGGGCTTGGACCAGTTAAAGAAAGCCGAAGACAAGATGAAAAACGTGATGGAAGAAGAAGTAAAGAAGATTAATGAGACCTGGACAAAAGAAAGAAAGGACAAAGAACACATAAAGAGAAAAGAAGAGTCTGAGAGACTGAACAAGAACTGGATAAAGGTACAGGAAATATTTAGAGCTATGGGACATCCTGACTGGATTCCAGACGAAGAAAAGAAGAAGAAAGGAATCATTGAAAAAGTGATAACGTGGTGGAAGAAGTGGAGACAATAGAAAAAGAACCCAAAGACCCTTTTCATGGCCACTTTCATATGCCTCGAAAAGATATTTATTCTTTCTTGCCTATATATGTGTTATCTTTGTGTTTATCTATGTCTCTGTCTCTCTATTGTATTTGTCCCTACCCAGAGTACCTGCACGTATTCAGGTCAGTCACTTGCTACATTGTTGCAAGTGTCCAGCACCGTGACGTCACCCCAACTGTTCCATTCCTATTATCCCTATACAAAATTCCCATTGTCCGTATACAGGCCCAGGATGTGCCACTTTTTCGGAAAAATCTTGTCCGTATACAGGCCGGGGGGGGGGGGTCTGTAATGCATTTTCCTATTGTCCGTATATCGCCCCTTATTACTACTTAAGTTCCACACGTTTCTTTGGATGTCCACGATTACATAATTCTATTGTTGTGACTTCTAAATGGGGCAATAAAACTTAATCCGTCCACCACAAGCCAACATGTCGGCAATCCACGACGACCACGATATCATGTCATTTAGAACGTGGATTTTCCGATAAACACATGCGTGTACTGTCACCTCACCAAGATCGGGGTAGGATAATAGAGGTAAAAAAACGGGGCCTATACAACAGTGGGAGAAAAACTCACAGTGATAAGGAAAACGATTCCAATTCAAAGATCCTATGATTGTGATCGTATCCTGCAGGATTCATTGACTGAAAAGACCACATTTGTGAACGGTAATCCCATTAGAATGTCCTCAAGTTCGCAGTCAGACAACGTATCGAGTTTGTGAGTGAAATACCCTTGGACATTCACAATGACATCATCACAACACAAGAGTTACAAATTTTTTAATTCTAGGGCGATCTTAACTCAATCGGCTTTAAACCATCCACAGGTCAGTGATTTGTTCACCTAAGAGTCTGCGTCGAAATCTCTCTGACTCTCTATCAGTAAGAGCCCGTACTTACTCAAGGATCCAGACACAAAAATAGCAGCACCACTTGACCTTAACATCTTTTTCGATACGCAGCAGATTGCGATTTTGACGTGACATGTTTATCCAGAAACCCCACATAACTTATGCGAAGAGTCACAACAGATCACACCTCTGATCGGACAGTCATTCAAAAATAAGCCTCCAACACACATCTGACTACAAGTCGCAAGGTAAAAGTAAAAATACTTGTTACCTCTGACTCCTCGTCTCAAGGTAAAAGTAAAAATATTTCTTTTGTCTGTCAAGAGATGGAATACTGGGCTGCAGAAAGTCCGCAATGTCCAAGATATGGAACCTTAAGATCGCAGAAAAGAGCGACAAAGGTAAAGACACCTGTTATCAATGTCAAGAAAAATTATTGGTTTTCACAGTGTCACAAGGAAATAAAGAAAAGAAAAATTAGAAATGTTTTGGAGAAGAAAAACAAACAGAATAACCCATTTCAGTGAAGAAAAAATAAGAAAACTTGATTTTTGTGATTTCGTTTTGAGATTTTACTGTGATTCTTATTCACGAGAGAATACATCAAAGAACAAAGTAAGTGTATCTTTGCCTATAAGATAACACACACACACACACACACACACACACACACACACACACACACACACACACACACACACACACACACACTTTATAATGGAGAGATTGAGGTTTTGCTTGATTTGGTAGTCATTTGAGTATTTTATCTATCCAAGAGATCTGGGTGGCCCTGATAAAACGCGTTGGGTTTTGAATAAAAATGAAAGTTATGGACTTGACATCATCAGCTGTAGCTGTTTTAAACGTTGCCCACGTCTTACTCGTGTTGTATTTGTAGTTGTAGCAGTGACTGCTCTCGCTACTCGCGTCTAAGCAATGGCCCGCGACGTAGTCATAGAAGGTTTAGAAATCTTGGATTGTGAATATCGCTTTCACTTCCGTTTCCCCGAAAAAGTTCGAATCTTTGCTCTCAGGTGTTTTAACTCATCCAGATTGTCCTCTAACACACGAACTTTTCGTTTTCACTCTCTCTTCCTTCTTCTCCCTGTTCAACAATGTCCTTTCTTCTTCTTACTTTCTCTTTCTCTCTTCTTGTTCTGAAACACATGTCAGCTTTTCTTGTTTCTTTTTAAAATCATCATAGACTGGTAATGATGGGAAAGCTGGTAAAGGCAGAATAAGCACATATTCTTGCAAAGAAGATGAGAAAACGTACAGAGCCAAATTGAAGCCATTCACCACTGGAAGAATAATCGCTACAGCAGCAGTAATCTATTGTCACTTCGAGGATGAGAAGTATCTGCTGTAGCCGCACCCCAACTCAATGTCATCATTTCAGCCATTACACTCAATGTCATCATTTCAGCCATTACACTCAATGTAATCATTTCAGCCATTACACTCAATGTCATCATTTCAGCCATTACACTCAATGTCATCATTTCAGCCATTACACTCAGTGTCATCATTTCAGCCATAACACTCAATGTCATCATTTCAGCCATTACACTCAGTGTCATCATTTCAGCCATTACACTCAATCTCGTCATTTCAGCCATTATACTTAATCTCATCATTTCAGCCATTACACTCAATGTCATCATTTCAGCCATTACACTCAATGTCATCATTTCAGCCATTACACTCAATGTAATCATTTCAGCCATTACACTCAATGTAATCATTTCAGCCATTACACTCAATGTAATCATTTCAGCCATTACACTCAATGTCATCATTTCAGCCATTACACTCAGTGTCATCATTTCAGCCATTACACTCAATCTCATCATTTCAGCCATTATACTTAATCTCATCATTTCAGCCATTACACTCAATGTCATCATTTCAGCCATGTGTAATGTATTTGTACTGTACTTGCGCACTGTAAATCGTGGGGATGTTCATGAACATATATGAGTTGTACGCTGTATTGTGTCTAGTAGAAAGAAAACGCAGACTCTGTGAATTATGTTACATGCATTCTGATCGGTGGGACATTCCAATCAGTTTTGATCCGGTCCTATACCAAACATAGAAGCGCGTTAGCCGCCTGTCACCTGTACTTAAAACAACACCACAAGATCGATGTCAGTTTATACCCTTCAGCTACTATTTTATACGATGCTGTTTAATCCAGCCTACCCAGTATATGTCGTGGCATCATGAGATATCACGAAGGTTACAGACACAGATGTTTGGAATCGAAAATGTGTATGAAATGGCAAGGGTGCCTCAAGAGAGTATTTGTCCCCGGACCGGTAGTAAGGACCGGTAGTAAGGAGAAGTTTGAGGAGAAGAAGCTGTACCACCCGTGTTAAAACTCTTTGATTAAACACACAGGTTGCCCAGTTTTCTTCGAAAAGATGATACTACTTAATCATTGTCAATTAATGTATTTTATACGTATGTATGTCTTTGTCTTTTGTATATTTACAATTAAAACCCTCGACCGAAGAACGATTGTGTGTTTATGTGTATGTGAGTATGATTATTTGTACTTCTACCCTCTTGTGTATCATAGCGTGTGACTTCATCACCTAACGTTTGCATTCTACCCTTTTCATTGCTTAGTGTGCGGGGTTGGTTACTCCAAGTGTTGGATCGTACATAACCGTGTGTTTGTCACTCCAAACGTCGTGGTAGTAGTGAATGGGGATACTTTGGTGACATTGGGACTTCTATGTTAAATTTGGGTGTTTTTACCCTGGCGACAAGGGGAATTTAACATGGGGAAATTTAACATGGGTGGGACTATAGAGCGACAAGGGGGATTTATCATAGGGACTGTATAGCGACAAGGGACTGGGACTGTCTAGCGACAATAGGAATTTAACATGGGTGACGTCACGGTACTGGACACTGGGGAAACAATGGTAACGATGTTGCAAGTGGCTGACCTCAATCGGGCGGAAGAGTGTGGCAAGGGGTTGATCTGAATTCGCGCTACTCTAGAGACAAGGGACAAATAAGGACATAGACATAGAGACAAACGTGGTTAGAGACAGGGTTAGAGACAACGAGATATAGACATACATAGATTGATGGACATAAATCTATAACACAAACAACTATGCAACGGACTAAAAAAGTTTTTAGGTAAGAGAGAATAGGCATATTTTCGAGACAATAGAGGGCCCTGAAAAGGGCCTTCGGGGGTTTCTTCTTCTTCTACTGTCTTTCATTTCCACCGTTTCCTTATCTTCTTCACTACATTTTTCGTCTTCTTCTTTTCCTGCTTCTTCTCCTCCTTTCCTCTTCCTCCTCTTTTTATTCTTTTCATTTTCTTCTTCTTTTTCAATCTTATCATTCCATCTTCTAATTTGGTCCTTTTCGCCCTGGTCTTCCTTTTCTCCTTTTTCCTCTTTTATAAGCTCCCTCAATATTTTCTTCCCTTTCCTTAAATTATTGATTTCCATTTTGAATCGGTGGGGGCTATAGAAACCATACTCTATCCTGACAAGCATCTCTTTCAACATCCCTATGGTATCTACTACCTCTTGCAGCTTCTCCATGTTGTCAATGTAGTTCGATGCCATTTTTGATTATTCATTGTTGAATGGCGCGAATGACGAACGCCAAACTTTATGTCTCAAGCAAGGACGTGAAGGAAAACATTCTGTTACCAACTACCCATATCACATACCAAACATCCCATAGTGCTTTGAGTGCTAATCTAAAATAAATTTTTATACAAAACAACACACTAATACTAACAAAACCCACTATACTTTTCATCAGTACATAGAGGAGAAGGTAATTTTTTATTTACAAAACACATCAGAACCTACAATCACATCAGCAAAGGAGTCAGTGTTTATAGTTACACTACTTCACTTTCACAAATATTCTTTAGTGCAAGGACAAGGTTTTGTTAAGGGAGAGAGAGACACACAAACGCACACACGTACGCGCACGCTACAAACACAAGCAAACACACACACACGTACGCGCACGCGCACAAACAAAAATACACACGTACGCGCACGCACACACACACACACACCCCACCAACAAACACTAATATTTTTGTCAACATGATCAGTCTCTCTTTCTAGAGATCTGGTTAGCACTGAGAAGGGCTGTTTCTTTAAACTCCAAATGCACCTGTCAGTGATGACACCTTCGAGGCCGAGCCCCCCCCCCCCACATCTCCTACTCCAATCCTGCTCCCAATTGACATTTGTTGTAGGGAGTGCGGAGGCCGCTTGAGTGGCCTCATCATCCCAATTCTCACTTTGAGGGACCCTGAAGGCTCTTTCCGTCACGATTCTACGTCCTTCCTCCGGATGCTAGTTTGGCCTCCGTAATTGCTGGGGACGCTGTGCTCCTATACTCCTCGCTGCCTCTCCAATTCGTCGTCGCACTTTTCAGTTTTAGGGACTACAGGTCTTGGTAGTGGTGGTAGTGGCTGTTGTGCTTTTCGCTGAGATGGTGTCCTCACCATGGACTTCACTTCACCCGTTTGTCTCAGGTTGATGGGAGGCAAAATTGTTTTCTTCGCCTCTTCTCTCTTCTTTTTCTCCTCCTCTTCAATCGTCGCTTCCCCGCAATAGCCTCCATGGTCAGCTCACCCTGCACGCGCCGGGCATACTCCAGGTGTATTTGGAGTTGCAACAGTATGGCAATTCTACTAATTTTATTTAATCTTGATACGTCAAAGATAGGTAGCCAGACTGACGAACGCTACGATTTATATCCCTGAAGCACGGACGTGAAGGAAAACACCCCTTAGACAAAAACTAACAATAGCCACACCACCACCAATACATGGAACGCGCGGACCTAAAAGAAACACTCACGTTCACTTTATACCTACAGACACATTTTATTATCATCCATACATACAACCTACAACAAACACACAAAAACTATCATACCAGCCAGGGAAACGAAGTGTTTATAGGCACACTTCTATCCCATCACTTACACACACACACACACACACACACACACACACACACACACACACACACACACACACACACACACACACACACACACACTCTTACAGCGAAACGAAGTGTTTATTGGCACACTTCTATTTTTTTACCTAAGGACAAACACAAATACATAAATTTTTGGCAATTTGCAATTTGGCCAATTTGACTACTATCTCTTTTCTAGAGATTTGGGAGAGCCCTGGAAAGGGCTGTTTTGTTTGGAGTTGTGGCAATCTCTTATCCTCTAAGATTGCGCCCCGTCTGGCTGCAGGCTTTCCAACGAGATTCGGCCTGCTTCCTCGGAAGAAGAAGGAGAAGTCTTTAGTGTCCACTCGACAGTACACAAATTATCTCTCTGGCTCCTGCTGTTGTTGTTGTTGCTGCTGCTGCTGCTGTTGCTGCTCCCTCTGCTGTTTCTGAAGTCTGTACTTCTAGGTCCATTCTTCTTGCTCCTTTTTTATTTCTTCTTTAAAGACCTCTTCTATCAGGTCTTGTGCCACTTTCAGCATCCTGACATTTTCAGTCTCATAAGGCTTTGGCATCAGGTTTTGCCTGACACGATGCAAATGGACGTGTGCTTCGTTTAGCTTTGCCAGTTTAGAAGACAACCTTACGAGTTGACGAGTCAACAATGGATGGCCAGACTGACTGACTGACTGGATTATAGTCGCATATGCACAATGTGCTTCGCGACTGGTTATAGCCCTAGGCTGGGCCCTCGGAGGTGTGGGTATGGTGCCACCACTGCCTGTCAGAGCCCTAGGCTGGGCCCTTCGAGGTGTGAGTATTGAGCCCTCACGTCCTCCTGGGGGCTATGAGTATGGTGCCATCATAGCCCCCTAGTTTGTTTTCAGTTCGTATATCCAGCAAGCCGACATGTCCGTAACGAGGCAAAGGCGGAAAGAGACCCGGAAGGGAGGCAGCGCAGAAACGGCCTGAAAGCCCCAGGGACAGCCACACAAGGCACACCAAGACCCGCAACCATGCGCCCCGACCTAACGGCGAGGTCGGGTTTAATGTCACATCTAGTCCAGTTATGCTAATGGACATCCTTATACCAATGTTGTGTGAGCCACTCATTCAATTGGTAAAGCAATCGTTGAGTTTTAATTTTGGTGGATTGGGTATTATTGTTGAATTTGAATTTTGCGTACATAGTGTACTTATCCGTTTTCCGAAAGTTTATACCAATCTGGGGAAGGTTTGCCCTTCCATTTGTATTATCGTAATTTGGTGACTATGTAGGTTTTGTTTTTGACGACGAGGCGGTATCGTAAGGATCACGTTTGTTTTGGTAGCGGGCCTTCATGAGCCAAATTGAAGACCCTCGGTTTCTTTTCCTATAACTGGGGTCCATATGAGCTGGGTACTGGAATACCTCCTTCTTTCGAGGAGTAATTGCAACTCGATATGGATGCGCTGTGTTTGTCCGATAGGGTTTTGTGGGGCAGCAGGTAGAGCTTCCTGGACTGCCCCTTGCCTTTGAGTTTGTCCGAGGGAGCGCTATGCTTGTCCGGTGGGGTTGGGGATTTGTGTGGCAGCAGGAAGGCCGACCTGGACTGCCACTTCCCTTTGTTATTGTCCGCTCGCTTCTCCGGGTTCCGCCATGCTTGTCCGGTAAGCTTGTCCGGGTATGCCATGCTTGTCCGGTGGGGTTGGCTGGGGATTTGTGCGGCAGCAGGTAGTGCGACCTGGACTGCCCCTTGCTTTGATGGTTGTCTGGCAATTTGAGTTAAGTAGTTATAATCTTTTCAGATTGGCAAGGTAGTTATAATCTTTTCAGATAGGCAAGTTATCAATCTTTTCAGATTGGCAGATGTTGACATCTTCTGTAGTGGTTAGCTGCGATCGAGTGAAAATGTGCATCTTTTCTCTGCACATTTTTCCTTTTCTGTTCTCGATTGCTGGTAGTCTCCATTGGTGTAAAGTGGGTGATCCTTTGGTCCGTTCTGGCAAGTTGTTGATCTTTTCTGCAGTTGTTCTGTGTAGTAGTGTCCGTTTTTTTTTGTTTTTTTTTTCTTTTTAATATTAAAATATTTTAATTTGTGGGTCTTAATCTTGTAGGGTTACATTTTCCTCTTAATTATTTAATTATTTCATAAGTGAAATGGGGGTGTTTAAGTGTAAGGGATCGAGTTATTTTATTATTTGGTTTAATTCTAAGATGGATTCTGCATTGTGATTGACCGTATATATCCTCTAATCTTATGTTTAAAAGCCGCTTCTATAACGTTGTTTTTGTACGTCCTTAGCGCTGTTCTACGACAAGTACTTTTAGTGTGGGAAACTAGAGATTCCATGCCGTACAGTTCAATATGCTTGTATTCAGGTAGCGGTTTAGTGCCTGGTCTTGTTATTAGCAATAAGATGACTCATTGATGGGTGTATACTATTGACTTGCGGGGGGTTCGTCCTGCTACTGCGCTGTATACTGTATAGTGTTACAATCCTGTTGGGGTGAACTATAGGGCATGTTACTATTAATGAAAGTGGTACCTAGATAAAATATTGAAAAGGTTGTTCTGAAACAGCTTATTTCGATGTTTTGAATTAGTAAACGAAACATTTGTGAATTGCAATTGAGTTTTAAGTATGTTAAATGTGTAGCATGAATGTGGTGTGTGTTAATAATAAATGAATTTCTTAATTTTAGACTAAAAGCAATGCAGTTTTACTGACTAATGGCCAGACTGACTGACTGGATTATAGTCGCATATGCACAATGTGCTTCGCGACTGGTTATAGCCCTAGGCTGGGCCCTCGGAGGTGTGGGTATGGTGCCACCACTGCCTGTCAGAGCCCTAGGCTGGGCCCTTCGAGGTGTGAGTATTGTGCCCTCACATCCTCCTGGGGGTTATGAGTATGGTGCCATCATAACCCCCTAGTTTGTTTTCAGTCCGTATACCCAGCAAGCCGACATGTCCGTAACGAGGCAAAGGCGGAAAGAGACCCGGAAAGGAGGCAGCGCAGAAACGGCCCGAAAGCCCCAGGGACAGCCACACAGGGAACAGCCAAACCCGCAACCATGCGCCCCGACCTAACGGCGAGGTCGGGTTTTAATGTCACATCTAGTCCAGTTATTCTAATGGACTTCCTTATACCAATGTTGTGTGAGCCACTCATTCAATTGGTAAAGCAATCGTTGAGTTTTAATTTTGGTGGATTGGGTATTATTGTTGAATTTGAATTTTGCGTACATAGCGTACTTATCCGTTTTCCGAAAGTTTATACCAATCTGGGGAAGGTTTGCCCTTCCATTTTTATTATCTTAATTTGGCGATTATGCAGGTTTTGTTTTTGACGACGAGGCGGAATCGTAAGGATCACGTTTGTTTTGGTAGCGGGCCTTCATGAACCAAATTGAAGACCCTTGGTTTTTTCCTAACTTTAATTGAAATCCATATGAGCTGGGTACTGCAATATCTCCTTCTTGCGAGGAGTAATTGCAACTCGATATGGATGCGCTGTGTTTGTCCGATAGGGTTTTGTGGGGCAGCAGGTAGAGCTCCCTGGACTGCCCCTTGCCTTTGAATGGCCAGACTGACTGACTGACTGACTGGATTATAGTCGCATATGCACAATGTGCTTCGCGACTGGTTATAGCCCTAGGCTGGGCCCTCGGAGGTGTGGGTATGGTGCCACCACTGCCTGTCAGAGTCCTAGGCTGGGCCCTTCGAGGTGTGAGTATTGTGCCCTCACGTCCTCCTGGGGGTTATGAGTATGGTGCTATCATAACCCCCTAGTTTGTTTTCAGTCCGTATACCCAGCAAGCCGACATGCCCGTAACGAGGCAAAGGCGGAAGGAGACCCGGAAAGGAGGCAGCGCAGAAACGGCCCGAAAGCCCCAGGGACAGCCACACAGGGAACACCAAGACCCGCAACCATGCGCCCCGACCTAACGGCGAGGTCGGGTTTAATGGCCAGACTGGAGACAACCGAGATTTATATGTCTCAAGCGCGGACGCGATAGAAAACATCCCTGCGGTTTTTTGGTAGGAACGCTCTAGTTCATCTCATGGTGAGGGATAGAGAGAAGTCAAAGAGCATAGATAGTGATGAAAAAATTTTAAAACAAACCACAGACAATAATTTTTAATAACAGTTGTATTCAACCAACAAGCAACCAACAAATAATGTAACATCAACACATTTTTTTTTTTCAAATAACAAAGTTTTGAGAAGATCGACAACGTTGTGAAATCAAGTTAGACTTCGACTGTTGGAGGTCATCTGGCTATTGATGTACATAACGTTTCCTAGCTAAAGAAAAGAGATATCATAATAGTCACAAAACTATCTATCTCCTTTTTCTAGAAGAGTCACGATCAAAATAAGTCACTAAATGTTCTAAGGGACTTCCAAGACTGCTTTGATGAAGACAATACATACAATATTGTCCACACACCATGGAATTGTGCCTTGTAATTTCACATTATTGAATCGTGTCGTCTAGGCATTTCTTCTCATAAAGTTGACGATGTCGTCTTCCAAAGGCGGTAATCCATACGAATCAAAATACTCCACACAGGCATAGTGGGGAAAGCAGACGGCTACCCAGTGGATTCCTGGGAGATGACTGTCGTTTATGTTGATGACATAAGCTTGATGGTCTTTAGGTTTGCGATGAGGAAGTTCATCTTGAGCGCACACGACAGGATTCCAAAACGCGGTGCACGAACTGCTTTTCAAAAGATAATAAAGTTCCCAGGTATCCATTTTGTTTTGTTTTTTTTTCTTTTTTTCACAGGTGATAATAAGTCATCAATTGAATCCTGACCTTTTCCTTGAAAATCTCTGTCAAGTAAATGGCTCTTCGCTTCGTCTCCGTACTCTGTGGAAAGAGAGCGTCGATGCCACGGATCTCTAGAGCAGTCAGTAGAGGGGAGTATTGATCACGCAAGTCTTTATACCACTTATACAACACTGCTTCTTCTGAGATGAGATCCCAAGCGTCATCCAGATTCTCGTCCAATTTTTCTTCTTGGCTCATCATAAGGCATTGATAGTGTTCAGTTTGCCTGGGATGATCGTTTTGACATCCATAGCAATGTTTCTTGGTTAACCCTGTAAATGTGTACTCCAGGTGTTTGGCAAAACAGGAGACTAAATGTTGTTTTTGTTCTGGCCATCTGGCCATTATCATGTCCTCTTCGTCTTTGTCTTTTTCGGTGGGTGGTTCTGCTTCCACGCTATCCCCCCATTCCATTTCCAAAGAGGCTCCACCATTCGAGGATGGATAAGAGTCTTCCATAGCTTCTAATAGTCTAGAATGACTTCTTTCAAACTGTTGACTTCTAGAGTGTTGTCGAATTCGGCATACAAGATGACGTTGACCGTCGCGGTTAGAGAAGCTCTAACTGAAGTTCTACATTCAATTGACCAGATTTTATAGGGTTGAAATGTCCCTCGTCGCTGCCTTGGTCTGGAGTGAAATCAAAGGCCCATAAAGCGTAACCTCCTGCATAATCGTCGTATGAAATGATGTGGCTGGTGTTGGTCTCTAATTATCCCGTGGCTTTGTACAGGGACAAGAACGATCTCATGTAATTGTTCTCGGTAATGTTAGGTTCGAAGGGTCTGGTACACAATGTCTTGCCATCGCGACTGACTTCGATCTTGGACACTCTGCTTAAACTCGAAAGGATTGGCAGTGACGGCTCCTTTGAGGGCTTCATTGCTAACGATACCGACGATTAAACGTTTGGGTAACTGTCCTTGAAACAGATGATCTTCGATTTTGGATTGGAGTCCAGCGGTAAAGGTGAAGGTGTTCAGTTCCACACGGCGTATACTTGAGGGTCGTTCTGCTCAAAGTGTGACTAATGTCGTTTCCCAATTTAGGTAACACTTCCACGCGTCCCACGTAGAGTCTGGCTTCTTGGAAGATGGTTTTGTACTCGTTGGCATTGGCCATCTGATGGAAAACGGTACTGCTGAGATTATTTCTCAGGTGGATATCCACTCCGTTCAGCAAATACTTTTCTTGCAACCACATGCCCAAACGCAAACGATCCATCAATTCTAAACTACGTTCTTGCAGCAGTTTCTTTCCACGGTCGTTAAAGCTCACATTTTAAGGACTGCCTGACTGGGCAGCGTCCAGTGCATTTATAGTAGTTTCTAGTCGGCCCAGAATGTCTTTTCCAATTTGAAGCAAGACATTTTAGCCTGCTCTCAAGAAGGCTTCTTTGGGGGGGGGGGTTGTCGATGATGTCGTTTTGGAGAAATTCTTTTCCTTGTGTCAAAGCGGCATCTTTCAAGGCGTGCAATCATCGTGTCACCATCGGTTTCAAAATTTGGGCCACCGAACGAACCGCCGATTTTAACCTATCTCCTAAACCATGTCCTAGCTGTCGAGCGACTCCTCGGTACACAGGATACATGACATACAAGTCGTTAGAGAATTGTTTTCGAAAATGGAGTTTCACCGTAATTTTCCCTTTGGAGAATGGAATATTTTGTCCCAGATCTCCTTTTATACCAATGTTGACACTGTCGAAATATGACTTACTGACTGGCAAATAGTGAGGATGTACGAATTCGCGGTGAACGTGATAGGTGTTTCCACCTTCTTCGTGATTGGTCGTGACAGAATCCACTTTGAAAGGAATGACTCGCAGTAACGGTGGAGATGTGTGTCCCACCACGTTGTACTCCATCACATCAGAGTACACAAAAATCAAATTTAATCCATGGTTCGATTCTACAGGGGAACGAACAACTTCGCAAAATGCAAGTTATTGGTGTTGGGTTATATTAGTGAACCCTTGACCATCTAGAGGTCTCTACACAGGACGTCAAACAAATTTAGGACAAAATGTAATGGACAATGTTTTGGCATCCGAAAATGTCATCAGCAGGCGACGAGCCACTTTATGGTAATTGATGGTGACATTTCGTTTCGTTTTGTCCAAGGCGTTGCCAAACAACGCAATGAATTTGGAAGCAATCATGTCCACCAGATGGCGACCGCTAAAATAATAACCTGCAGGAATTTTCATCAGATAGATGTACCGTGGAATATCGTGTTGGATCGTGCATAACCGTGTGTTAGTCACTAAAAACGTCGTTTTGGAATGGTAAGTGTGGGTGTATGTATTACACAAAGCATAATCGGGTGTATTATGGCTTCATATGTTCACATATTGTACGTAACACACACACACACACACACACACACACACACACACACACACACACACACACACACAAGATATCTCGTCTAATGTTCTCAGTTTTCCAAAAAGCAAAATCTTGTTTCCATATATCTTACATGCCCACTCGTTATGAGTTCTACTTTCTTCATAGTATATTATTGTTATTATTATTATTATTATTATTATTATTATTATTATTACAGATCATGACAAGTCTGAGGAAATTACAAGATAGCTTCAATGCTTTGTTAGACAATTTTGATCGCCGAGACATTCCGTATGTAGCGGAAGTAGCACTATACGTGCCTGTTCTCCTTCTTATTCATCACTGGATGCTGTTGTCTCCGGACTCGGAGTACTGGATACTTAGCTTAGCATGTTTTGTCTTGCGATATGGAGGTAAGAAATATGTGTGGTGCTCGATATTGCGCATTCAAGGTTCCTTTAATAGAAATATAAAAGATGAATACATTACCTTGAATAAATATAAATGTAACTTGACAAACATGGTGCATGTGAAAACAGCACAATTACACAGTTTAGATTAGTGGGGTAATTAGCATTGTATGATCTTGACAACGAACTGGTTATCAATGGACAGTATGGTGGATCAGAGTACTTAACAGGGTAATTGAAATGTTACCTGAAAAGGTAGCTGAAATTGTAGTCGAAAAGAGAATATGTTAACTGAAATCGTGGCTGGAAGGATGGCCGATTAATTGTTGTCTAAACCATTATCTACAATGCATGTACATGAACCCCAAATTATAAATGGAACTACACCGACAGCTGTTACAGCTGAACCTATAATACAATAGTTTATTGAACCTTAATACAGTATTTTATTGAGCAGTATATGCCTGTTACGAATATGTAATTAAATTGCTTGTGTGTTAGTTTTAAATTCTTTTTATTTTGTTTTTCTTTCATTACATTTTATTCTAATGACTATTTTCACGGGATTTGATATTTTTGAGGGAAAAAAAATCAGTCTGATTAGAACGCAAAAGTATGACTTAAGCACTATTTTTAGCTCACTTTGGTTCATAGATTTTGTAAACATCGAGTGAAAACGATTGGCTATTACCAAGTTCATGTTCCGCCCATGTGTTAGCTAAATTCTAAACAACCTTTCTTTTTTTTATATATTTCCAGCGTGAGAATTCGATTCTAAGATAGGGCTATTAGGGCCGAAGTGAAAAATGGCATTATTTTTTTTTTGTGCTGTTCAAATTAGTGATCACGTAGCCCGTCACGTGAGCCTCCATGTGAACTAAAATCGCGGCTTAAAACAGTCATTTGCTAGTAGATCTATCCAGTCGTATTCCTACACCTCAGAGCTCAAGGTGTTTTATTGTTGAAGCCAGTTTGTTCTGAAATTCATCTATTTTTTTGGAATTTAATAATTTATTCTCTAGAAAACTACACAAGTGATTATTTGTTATAAAATTTCTGGGACAAAGATATTCAATGGAAATTTATTTTGGAATTCTAAACGGGAACATTATAAATTGTGATTCAACGAGGAACTGTTACCATCAGTACAACGACCTCATCTGACGTCATCGTCTTCCATATTGGAACTTCATTGAGATTCGAACCTGGATTCAATTAGAACTATTTAGTGATAGGACTTATATTTTTCAATTCTATGATTAAGTTTTGGATTATATTCACAAACCGTAAGTCCTATTAAATATTTTTATCTTGTTTTCTAGGGAAATAAATTATTTTGTTAAAACTTACAAAGCTTGTTGGCTTCACTCTTTTCTTTTGTTACTTTTTTACGAGCCTACACGTAACAGAAGAAAATTGGGTGGCTTACCCTTGGGATATATGAATTTTGGCTAAAATATTTCAAAAAATTGTTTTTGTTGAAATTTAAATTGCCCTAGTTTTTAAATCCCAAGTACTACTTTACATTTTGTTGAAATCTTTAGTGAAAACAACAGGCTTTTATTCACAATGTCATCAAAAGTGGAGACTTTTCTTTCTAGTCCTACTCAAGAGCAGTTGGATAGTCTGAAAAAAAATGAGTTTCTTGAACTTGCCAGAAAATGCGATCTTTCTGAAGCAAAATCTTCCTTAACGAAACAAGAAATTAAAAACAATTTGATTCAGTATTTGGTAGAGAAGAATGTTTTTGATAAAAGTGTTTTGGTTTCGGTCAGTAAGTCTATATTAGACTCTGACATAAAAGTAATGGAATTAAAAATGAAATACAAGATGGAATTGGAGTGAAGGAAACTCGAGCTTCAGTAAGAGGATAGAGAAAAAGAGAAACAGTTGCAGTTGCAATTAGAAGAGAAGCAATTGCAATTTGAAGTGAAGGAGAGAGAGAGAGAGAGAGAGAGAGAGAGAGAGAGAGAGAGAGAGAGAGAGAGAGAGAGAGAGTACGATAAACAAACGAAGTTATAATTTGAAGAAAGAGAGAGAGAGAGAGACAAATGCAAATCCAAAAAGAGATGGATGAAAAGGAATTTCAAATTAAAATGAAACAAATTGAGCTGGCAAGTGAAAAGCACGATCTCACTTCACATACAAATGCAAGTTTTGACATTACAAAAAATATTAGGCTAGTTCCCCCTTTTAGCGAAAAAGGAAGTAGATGAATATTTTATTTATTTTGAAAAAGTTGCTGAACATTTGAAATGGCCAAGGGAGTATTGGACTCAATTATTACAGTGTGTACTTTTTGGAAAAGCTCAAAAAATCTATGCATCCCTGTCAGTACACCAAGGTGCTGAATATGCTTTGGTAAAAAACTGTATCTTAAAGGGCTATGCGTTAGTCCCTGAGGATTATGGGCAAAAATTCGGGAACTGTAAAAGAGAAGCAGGACAAACTTATGTTGAATTTGCAAGAGAAAAAGAGCAGTTAATTAAGAAATGGAGTTTAGCCGAGAAACTTGAACATGATTATGAAAGTCTCGAACAACTTGCATTACTTGAAGAGTTCAAGAACTGTGTTCGTAATGACATTAAGATTCATCTTGAAGTGCATGAGATCGAAACCTTGGAAAATGCTGCTCTTGCTGCTGTCAAATATTCCTTAACTCATAAAGTTCCTGTTGTAGGCAAATCTTTCACTGAGCAGTCTACTGGTAGAAAGGTATTTCAGCCTAATACGACTCCTTCTAAAACTCAGTCTGGCACAACTTTTGAAAATCAAGCTTCTGAAAACTTGATTCAAAATCCTTGCCTATTCCTACGTGTACCTATTGCAAGAAACAAGGACATTTCTGATTGCTTCAAATTGAAATATAGGCATCAGAATCAATATAGACCTATCCCAAATGCTCTTGTTTTTAAGAGGTCAAGGTCACGGTCATGCATTGAAAGCAATACATTTGTTGGGTCTACTAAACCCCAGTCTGATTTTATTATGGAGAATTATGAACCATTCATGTCGAAGGGTTCTATATGACTCTTGGGTGATTTGGCCAATCCTATCCATATTAGAATTTTAAGGGATAGAGGAGCTTCTCAGAGTCTTTTATTATCAGGTACTTTGCCTTTTTCTGAGAAGTCTTCTTTTAATGAGAGTGTTCTCATTCAGGGAGTAGAGTGCGGCTTTGTTAATATTCATCTCCATTCAGTAAATTTGTCATCAGTCTTAGTTTCAGAACATGTGACAGTCGGTATAGTGTCTACTTTACCCGTTGAGGGCATTCATTCGTTACTAGGCAACGACCTAGCTGGAGACAAGGTTGTGGTTAATCCACTTGTATCTGACAAGCCATCTTTGGATCAGAAAGTTGATCCTATTGAAAAAGAATACCCTGATTTATACCCAGCTTGTTCAGTTACCAGAGCTATGGCAAAGAAAGATTTTGAGAATGATTTTGATAAGGAAAGTATTCATTTAGCTGACACATGTATTGGTCAGGCTTTTGATGAGGTCACTTCCACTCCTTGTTTGGATCAGTCAGAAGGTATTGATTACAGTGATCCTCTTTTAAATACTCATTCTCTTTTATCTAATCAGGATGACAAACGACAATCACTTGTCGTTGAACAGGAAAAAGTTCTCAGATCTCCTGTTTGTTTCAGAGGGCCATTAGTGAAACTGAAGCCACTAAAGTACCTGTCAGTTATTTCATTAAAAATGGAATTCTTATGAGAAAATGGAGACCTCCCGAGGTACCTGCTAGTGACGACTGGTCAGTGAACTATCAGAGTGTAGTTCCAAAACCTTATAGGTAGGAAATACTTAGTTTGGCCTATGAAACTCCTCTGGCTGGTCATTTAGCGAAAAACCAAACTTATCACATGATCTTGACTGACTTTTATTGGCCAAAAATCAAAAGTGATGTTTGTAAATTTTGTAGATCTTGTCATACTTGTCAAATGGCAGGAAAACCCAATCAGAAGATACCTAAGGCTCATCTGCAACCTATTCCTGCATTTGACGAACCATTTAGCAGAATTATGGTAGATTGTGTTGGTCCCTTACCTAAGACCAAGTCAGGCAACCAATATTTGTTGACCATTATGTGTGCGTCAACAAGATTCCCAGAGGAAATTCCTTTGAGGAATATTAAAACCAAAACCATAGTAAAAGCTTTGAAAAAGTTTTTTTACTCAATTTGGCCTTCCCAAATCTGTCCAATCGGATCAAGGGTCAAATTTCATGTCTGGAATTTTCCAGCAAGCTGTGTACGAATTAGGCATTCAACAATTTAAATCTTCTGCTTACCACCCTGAGAGCCAAGAGGCTTTGGAAAGATTTCATCAGACTTTGAAGAATATAATTCGGTCATATTGCTTTGGTACGATTAAAGATTGGGATGAAGGCATTCATTTACTTTTGTTTGCTGTTAGGGAGTCCGTTCCAGAATCTTTAGGATTCAGTCTCTTTGAACTAGTTTTCGAACATACTGTGCGTGGATCATTGAAGTTGTTGAAAGAGAAACTTCTTTCTAATGAAGATACTGAGCTCAATCTTCTTGATTATGTTTCTGATTTTAAGTACAAGTTGTCAAAAGCTTGTGAGGTCTCAAGAGCAAATCTGCACTCTACTCAGTCCAGAATGAAATCAAGATACGATAAAAACTCAAGGGATAGGAGTTTTCAGCCTGGTGATAGAGTTCTAGCTCTCTTGCCCATTCCACAAAATACCCTTCAGGGCAAGTATTCTGGTCCATACACGGTTGAAAAGAAATTAAATGATTTAAATTACATCATAAATACTCCTGATAGGCGAAAACAAAAACAACTTTGCCACATTAACATGTTAAAGGAGTATATTAGAATAGATAGCCAAGTAAATTATGCAATTAATTTAGTTGTACCTGTCCCACAAACTGTGGATTTAAGAGAAGCAACAAATCTTCGGAATTCGGAAATTATGAAAACTCTAGACCAGAAACTTTTACATTAGCAACAAGAAGAAAGGAATGAACTTAAGCAGTTATTATTCGAATATGAGCACTTGTTTCCAGATATTCCTACGAGGACAAACAAAATTTTTCATGACGATAAAATTGTAGATTCAAAACCTGTAAAACAACACCCATACAGGATGAACCCTCTCAAACAGGAATACTTGACAAAGGAAATTCAGTATTTGCTGGGGAACGATTTCATAGAGCCCAGTAAAAGTGATTGCAGTTCACCATGTATACTTGTTCCGAAATCAGATAAAACTTTCCGTATGTGCACTGATTATAGGAAGGTGAACAGTGTGACAAAAACAGATTATTTCCATTACCAAGAATCGATGACTGTATTGATAAAATTGGAAATGCCAAGTACGTCACCAAATTTGACCTTCTGAAAGGATTTTGGCAAATTCCACTAACGGAAAGGGCAAAATAAATTTCGGCATTTCTGACTCCAGATGGACTCTATCAATATAAAGTAATGCCGTTAGGGATGAAGGATTCCCCAAGTACTTTTCAACGCTTGATGAATATGATTACCTCTCGTCTAGATAATTGTGATGCTTACATCGATGATGTCATCATTTACAACGACACCTGGAGAGAACATCTAGCCACGATTCGGAATTTCTTTGACAGTCTCATTGATGCAAATTTGACAATCAATTTATCTAAAAGTGAGTTTTGCCGTGCTTGTGTAACTTTTGTAGGACGTATTGTAGGACATGGTCAAGATAAACCTATAGATTCTAAGGTCAGTTCTACCTCTAATTTCCCTGTGCCTGTCAGTAAAATGCAATAGATGCAATTTTTGGGTATGGCCGGATACTATCGGAAATTTTGTTCTAATTTTTCTAATATTGCTAAACCCCTGACAAACTTGTTAAGTAATAAAAACAAGTTTCTTTGGACTGAAAAATGTCAGGAGGCTTTTGATAGATTAAGAGCCATACTCAAAAGTGCGCCGGAACTTACAGCTCCAAATTTCAGTCAATCTTTTAAATTATCTGCTGATGCCAGTGATGTTGGGGTTGGAGCAGTATTGATTCATGAAGATAGAAATGGTGTTGATCACCCAGTGTGATATTTGTCTAAGAAATTAAATAAGCACCAAAGAAATTACTCAACAATCGAGAAGGAATGTTTGGCTTTAATATTGGCATTACAGCATTTTGAAGTTTACATTAGTTCAGCTCCTTCTCCGGTTGTTGTGTTTAGTGATCACAACCCCCTTACTTTCATCGACAAGATGAAACACAAAAATCAAAGATTATTAAGGTTGAGTTTGTTTTTGCAAGAATATAATCTTGACATCAGGCACATCAAAGGAAAAGACAATTTGATTGCAGATGCACTTTCCCGTATATAGAGATATTATTTCACGTACACTTTTTATAATTCGTAAGGGTTTTTCTTATGTAATTTTGTTTTACCTCATGTATAATTTACATATGGTAAAAAGAAAGCTTTATTATATAAATTTTTCTGTTTCTTTATGGGGGAAGTGTTACGAATATGTAATTAAACTGTTTGTGTGCTAATTTTAAATTCTTTTTTTTTAATTTTTGTTTCATTACATTTTGTTGCATGACTATTTTCACGGGATTTGATATTTTTGAAAAAAAAATCCAGTCTGATTAGAACGCAATAGTATGACTGAAGCACTATTTTTAGCTCACTTTGGTTCATAGATTTTGTAAACAAATCGATTGGCTATTAGCAAGGTCATGTTCGGCCCACGTCTTAACTAAATTGTAGACAGCCTTTCTTTTTCATATATTTCCAGCTTGAGAAGTTGATTCTTAGATAGGGCTATTCGGTCCTACATGATAAATGGCATTTTTTTTTTTATTGCGCTGTTCAAATTTGTGATCACGTAGCCCGTCACTTGAGCCTCCATGTGACCTAAAATCGCGGCTCAAAACAGCCATTTGCTAGTAGATCTATCCAGTCGTATTCCTACACCTCAGAGCTCAAGGTGTTTTATTGTTGAAGCCAGCTTGTTCTGAAGTTCATCTATATTTTGGAATTTAATAATTTAATCCCTAGAAAACTACACAAGTGCTTCATTTTATAAAAGTTCTAGGACAAAGATATTCAGTGGAAATTTATTTTGGAATTCTAAACGGGAACATTATAAAGTGTGATTCAACGAGGAACTGTTGCTATCTGTACAGCGACCTCATCTGACGTCATCGCCTTCCATATTGGAACTTCATCGAGATTCGAACCTGGATTCCATTAGAACTGTTTAGTGATAGGACTTATATTTTTTAAATTCTAGGATTAAGTTTTGGATTATATTCACAACCCGTAAGTCCTATTTCATATTATCTTGTTTTCTAGGGAAATAAATTATTTTGTTAAAACATACAAAGCTTGTTGGCTTCACTCTTTTCTTTTGTTACTTTTGTACGAGCCTACGAGTAATACGATTTCTTATAATTAGTATTTTGTTATGCCCAGTAAGGTGCACAGTTCTTTTGAAAAAAGACTGGTGAGCATTATAAACGCCGTTAAAGTATCTGAGGTTTTTAAGCTCAATATATGCTGCAGAAACACAAAATGCAGATAATCCTCTAAAACTATCATAACTGAGCCAAAAACTAGCTACTGATTTACCTGCGATGTATAGTAAGGTTAAATATAATATTCTAATAAAGATTAATCGGATAAATCTGATACATATTCTTCGGGTATCTGAGGTAATTCTAATGTAGAGTATAATAGGGCTTATCATGATGGGTGTATACATAACTGTCCTCACTGTAATAACTTTCTCCTATCACCCAAAAATGAAGAAGAGCATGTGCTATACTTTCCAAGAAAAAATGTTTCACTTAATCACAATGGGAAACGTGCCTTTGAATGGAGATGGGTTGTGTCATTTGCTTCAAATGAAAATTAACCATGTTATGATAGTAAATAGGTAATTCCGTTTATGGGCGATGCTGTAGTCTACTTATCTTTAGTGTTTTTGTTAGGTTTGAAGTGGAAAATTATGATTATGGAAACTACTCTGGAAACTTTCTCGGATACTTTGGATACTTTTTCTACTTCATGACGTACTTCGTTGGAGACTTCCCTACGACGTAACGTATACGTCTCTACTTCGCGACGTACATCCTTGGAGACTTCCCTACCCCGTGACGTATACGTCTCTACTTCCAGACGAACTTCATCGAATACTTCCCTACTGCGCCACGTCTGCTTCACTACTTGCAGACGTTCTTCCTTGGATACTTCCCTACTCTATCAGGAATACGTCTATACTCCATGACGTACTTCATCGGATGCTTTCCTACTTCGCCACGTCCACATCTCTGCTTGCAGACGTTCTTCCTTGGATACTTTCTGATAAGTATAGAAGCCTATTTTTAAAATTACCGTAAATGTTGCCTTTTGAAATAAATGGGAATAAAAATTTGATCGGGATATATTTCTGATGCTCAGCTCCAGACAAATTGTTCGCTTTCCCCGATCTGCCGAAGTATCTATCAAGAACCTCCCTTTTCCGCTGACCTGTTGGTCCAGAACCTTCGGCTCCTCACACTGAGAAAATCGGTATCGTGCTTTGAACCAAAGCCACCATTGGTCACAGTTACAGTCACTAGCCCAAAGTGTTCAACCACTCCCAGTAACAGTTACAAATTCAGGGGAACCGCGTACGACATAAGACACGTTTAGGTGCGAATAGAGTGATAAACATTATACATGCATCCGCATGCAATGACTTCTTTACACGTTAAATTAATTCATAAAAACGATTGTACGAGATTATTATTACAATAACCATGTTCGTACATGAATATGTTTCCGACAAGAATAATCGCAGTTGATTATAAAACCTTGAACGTTTCTCATCATTTAATGAGTATACCATACAATTGAATTCAACCTATTTTGTTCACCTACAAATGTCTAACTTTGAACAGACTGTATTCTGTCCTACAGCACGGCGTAATGTGACACTGGTCTAACGTATTATTAATTGAAAGTAAATTCCCAGACATTAAATATATTGAACAATTTCATCACATATAACGGATAGATAAAATGTTAAAGTGTTACATTTCAAATATTTCTCAAGATAATGATTGCTTCCGTAAAGTGGACAGCTTCTTGGCAAGACTCGTCAGTAGTGTTATGATACAGAAACAAATTGGACCATACTTACTATGGTCTTGGTCAAATACATGGCCAGAGATCTCTGGATAAACACCCCCTCCCCCACTGCAGCAAGTAAACGGAAGTCAGTATATTGAAAATGCCAACGCTAAAATCTATACACACCGGTTAATTGTGTACGGAACAACGAATTGTTTATCCATATATACTACAACGGTATTTTCTTGCACACAGTTCTGTCACACTGAACTATTTCATCCTTTGAACGCATTATGATCCTTACTGGTGTTGTCTCTTACCCGCGTATATCTCAGATTTGGTCCAGTTATTATGTTTTCGTTGCTTTTCAGGATCAGAGAAATCGAAGGATGCACATGATATACTATGATAAATGTTCAACCTATCATCTAGCTTTATAAATTTAATAATATTAACTTGATATCCATGGTTGGAAAACAAACTAATCTCATTGTTGTAGCAGACGTAAGATTGCCCTTAAAAGCTTGAAAATTCTGCCTTTTGCAAAGTGAACGAGTCGGAAATTCTCATCATATTTGTAAACTTTGTCGGTGGTACTGATTCTAGTATTCTTTATGTGTCACAGTGCATTGTAAAGATTTATGTATAGTTTCAGCAGCGACTCTTGAAGGTATAATACTGAGATATGTATGAAGAAATATTACAAATATTGTAATTACCAAGTACAAAATATGTTGTAAG
Organism: Megalonaias nervosa; assembly: GCA_016617855.1. Taxonomy (NCBI): domain Eukaryota; kingdom Metazoa; phylum Mollusca; class Bivalvia; order Unionida; family Unionidae; genus Megalonaias; species Megalonaias nervosa. The sequence continues at coordinate 34,649 of JAECUM010046201.1, forward strand.
TAATGAATTGTGTAATTTGCCATATATGTTATCTTTAGGGTTGGTTAATTGTATTCCATTTTCAGGTTGTCTTTCTCTCTGCATTAGGCTTCCGTTGAAGTATAATAAATCCATTAACTATTTAGTTAGTCCATGTTTGTTTTTACATTTAACTCTTCTGTGTTACTTAAGTAGGCTTCAGTGTTTAGTAAGTAGCTGTTTTCTTAAGTATGCTTCCTTGTTTCCTGAAAGGTTTCTCTCTCTCCAACTTTCGTCCTATCCTACGTTGTTGTTTTCTTATATGTTTTGTAATCAGACACTATCATGCTAAATTTCTTACGATATATGTCATTATCACTTACTGTTTTACATGATTTTATCGGTAATATTTAATTTACTTATAACCGTTTACAATCTCGTTGGGTCTTAATCTTTGTTATATACTAGCTAAATCCTGTACCTGTTCATACAATTCTTAAAGTAGAAGATGCGAGACTTACCTCATCTGTTTTAGTCGACATGTTAGCATCCACCCATTTAAAAACGTCTATGTTCTTTTGTATATTTTTCTTACACTTTTGTAAAGTCCTATAGCTTTATACTAAATCTTAATGTCATTAATTTTCATTAACCTTGAATGAGTTCCATGGTATCTAATAAGGTGTAGTTAACTGTCTTGCATTGAAAAGTATGAACTAAGCAGTTACCTGATTATTTTGTTTGTTAGTATTCCCTGCGCTAAGCTTTAAATAATCAACTATCTATCTTCTCCCACTTCCATATCACTCGGTGAATCTCATTTTTAGTTTAATAACTTCTTCAAATACATTCTTTGACTTGCTTTAAGAGTTAAATTTAATGTAGAATGGTATGTAGTGTTGTTCGCTTATCTTTTCGTTTAATAACGTAAATGTTTATATGTTTAATAAAATTCGTGATTGTCACCCACATTTTCACAATAAAACGCCTAGCAGATGTTATTTGCTTTCATGTAGTTATTGGCGGAATATCATTACTAGACAGCGATGAATCAAAGGCCTCAATTTTCGGCAGCTGAGTTTCAGAACACTTGTCCATGTCGCCTATGTATTCGTACCAGTAGATTCCTTTCTGCGTGAGCAAACCCATCATCTGATCATCGGCGCTACCGTATCGACGAGTAATCATGAAGCGATCCCTGCCGTTGAAAACTCCGCTTCCTGCTATATTTCTCGGGAGTTTGTCGAGGATGGAAATGAGAAACTGCAGCAAGTCAATGAACTGCATAAGTCCAAGCCGGAACGTCATATGTTTTGTCCATATTGATGCGAATAACGCTTATTGTCGCCTTCGATGCTGCGTGAAATCATAAAATTCGCGAATATCATCATCAGTCATGATCATGTCCTCGGGCAAGGAAAGCTATTGCCGGGTCCATTTCATTATAAGTTCGAGCAGTTTAATACAAATTTCAACCGAATCGTTCCCACATTACAGCTTTGCTCTGTCGTATCTGAGTACTCTTACCTGCAGCCTCGTACAAAAGTAACAAAAGAAAAGAGTGAAGCCAACAAGCTTTGGAAATTTTAACAAAATAATTTATTTGCCTAGAATACAATGTAAAAATAGGAAATAGGGCTTACTGTTTGTGAATAGAATCCAAAAATTAATCTTAGAATTGAAAAATATTAGTCCTATCACTAAACAGTTCTAATGGAATCCAGGTTCGAATCTCGATGAAATTCCAATATGGAAGGCGATGACGTCAGATGAGGTCGTTGTACTGATGGCAACAATTCCTCGTTGAATCACACTTTATAATGTTCCCGTTTAGAATTCCAGAATAAATTTCCACTGAATATCTTTGTCCCAGAACATTTATAAAAAAAGAGCACTTGTTTTGTTTTCTGGAGAATAAATTATTAAATCCCCAAAAATACATGAACTTCAAAACAATTTGGCATCAACAATTGAAACACCTTGTACCCTCAAGGTGTAAGATATGACTGGATGGATCTACCAGCAATTGGCTGTTTTTAGCGGCGATATTAGATCACAGGGTGACTCACGTGACTGGCTTCGTGATCACTAATTTGACCAGCGCAATAAAAAAATGCCATTTATCATGTAGGCCCGAAATAGCCCTATCTAAGAATCAAATTCTCACGCTGGAAATATATGAAAAGGGCTGTTTCCAATTTAGCTAACACGTGGGCCGAACATGACCTTGCTAACAGTCAATCGTTTTCACTCGATGTTTACAAAATCTATGAACCAAAGTGAGCTAAAAATGGCGCTTAAGTCATACTTTTACGTTCTAATCAGACTGAATTTTTTTCAAAAATATCAAATTCCGTGAAAATAATCATTAAAATAAAATGTGATGAAAAAAACATAAAATATAAAGGGCTTAAAACCTACACACAAGCAATTTAATTACATATTCGTAACACTTCCTCCATAAAGAAACAGAAAGATTTATAATAATAAAGCTTTCTCTTTACCATATGTGAATGGGCAAGAGAGCTAGAGCTCTATCACCAGGCTGAAAACTCCTATCCCTTGAGTTTTTATCGTATCTTGATTTCATTCTGGACTGAGTAGAGTGCAGATTTGCTCTTGAGACCTCACAAGCTTTTGACAACTTGTGCTTAAAATCAGAAACTTAATCAAGAAGATAGAGCTCAGTATCTTCATTAGAAAGAAGTTTCTCTTTCAACATCTTCAAAGGTACACGCACAGAATGTCCGAAAACTAGTTCAAAGAGACTGAATCCTAAAGATTCTGGAAGGGACTCCCTAACAGCAAACAAAAGTAAATGAAGACCTTCATCCCAATCTTTGTTCGTTTCAAAGCAATATGATCGAATCATATTCTTTAAAGTCTGATGAAATTTTTCTAAAGCCCTTGGCTCTCAGGGTGATGGGCAGAAGATTTAAATTGTTGAATGCCTAATTCGTGCATAGCTTGCTGGAAAATTCCAGACATGAAATTTGACCCTTGATCCGATTGGACAGATTTGGGAAAGCCAAATTGAGTTAAAAACTTTATCAAAGCTTTTCAACTATGGTTTTGGTTTTAATATTCCTCAAAGGAATTGCCTCTGGGAATCTTGTTGACGCACACATAATGGTCAACAAATATTGGTTGCCTGACTTGGTCTTAGGTAAGAGACCAACACAACCTACCATAATTCTGCTAAATGGTTCGTCAAATGCAGGAATAGGTTGCAGATGAGCCTTAGGTATCTTCTGATTGGGTTTTCCTACCAATTGACAAGTATGACAAGATCTACAAAATTTACAAACATCACTTTTGATTTTTGGCCAATAAAAGTCAGTCAAGATCATGTGATAAGTTTGGTTTTTCGCTAAATGACCAGCCAGAGGAGTTTCATAGGCCAAACTAAGTATTTCCTACCTATAAGGTTTTGGAACTACACTCTGATAGTTCACTGACCAGTCGTCACTAGCAGGTACCTCGGGAGGTCTCCATATTCTCATAAGAATTCCATTTTTAATGAAATAACTGACAGGTACTTCAGTGGCATCAGTTTCACTAATGGCCCTCTGAAACAAACAGGAGATCTGAGGATCTTTCCCTTGTTCGACGACAAGTGATTGTCGTTTGTCATCCTGATTAGATAAAAGAGAATGAGTATTTAAAAGAGGATCACTGTAATCAATACCTTTTGATTGATCCAAACAAGGAGTGGAAGTGACCTCATCAAAAGCCTGACCAATACATGTGTCAGCTAAAGGAATACATTCATTATCAAAATCATTCTCAAGAGCTTTCTTTGCTATAGCTCAGGTAACTGCACAAGCTGGGTATAAATCAGGGTATTCTTTTTCAATAGGATCAACTTTCTGATCCAAAGATGGCTTGTCAGATACAAGTGGATTAACCACAACCTTGTCTCCAGCTAGGTCGTTGCCTAGTAACAAATGAATGCTCTCAACAGGTAAAGTAGACACTATACCGACTGTCACAGGTCCTGAGACTAAGTCTGATGACAAATTTACTGAATGGAGAGAAACATTAACAACGCCGCACTCTACTCCCTGAATGAGAACACTCTCATTAGAACAGGACTTCTCAGAAGAAGGCAAAAGTACCTGACAATAAAAGACTCTGAGAAGCTCCTGCATCCCTTAAAATTCTAATAGGGATAGGATTGGCCAAATCATCCAAGAGTGATATAGAACCCCTCGACATGAATGGTTCATAATTCTCCAAATAAAATCAGACTGGGGTTTATTAGACTCAACAAATAAATTGCTTTCAATACATGACCGTGACCTTGACCTCTTAAAAACAAGAGCATTTGGAATAGTCTATCTTGACTCTGATGCATATATTTCAATTTGAAGCAATCAGAAATGACGTTCCCTTTTCTCTTGCAATAGGTACACGTAAGGGTAGACGAGGGTTTTGAATCATGTTTATCAGAAGCTTGATTTTTAAAAGCTGTGCCAGATTGAGTTTTAGAAGGAGTCGTATTAGGCTGAAATACCTTTCTACCAGTAGACTGCTGAGCGAAAGCCTTACTTACAACAGGAACTTTATTAGTTAAGGAATACTTGTCAGCAGCAAGAGCAGCATTTTCCAAGGTTTCGATCTTATGCTCTTCAAGATGAGTCTTAATATCACTAGGAACACAGTTCTTGAACTCTTCAAGTAATGCAACTTGTTCGAGACTGTCATAATCATGTTCAACTTTCTCAACTAAGCACGATCTCTTAAATAACTGTTCTTTTTCTCTGGAAATTCGACGTACGTTTGTCCAGCTTCCTTTTTATAGTTCCTGAATTTTTGCCGATAAGAATCAGGGACTAACGCATAACCCTTTAAGATGCATTCCTTAACCAAATTATAGTCAGAACTTTGCTGTACTGACAGGGATGCATAGATATTTCGGGCTTTGCCGAAATGTACACATTGCAATAATTGAGTCCAATGCTCCTTTGGCCATTTCAAATGTTCAGCAAATTTTTCAAAATAAATAAAATATTTGTCTACTTCTTTTTCACTACAAGGTGGCACTAACCTAATATTTCTTGTAATGTCAAAACTTGAATTTGTATGTGAAGTGGAAATGTGCTTTTCACTTGCCAGCTCAATTTCTTTCATTTTAATTTGAAATTCCCTTTCATCCTTCTCTTTTTGTATTTGCATCTGTCTCTCTCTCCCTCTCTTCAAATTATAGCTTCATTTGTTTATCTTTCTCCCTCTCCTGTCTCTCTCCTCTTTTTTTAAATTGTAATTGTTTGTCTTTCTCCCTCTCCTGTCTCTCTCTCCTTCTCTTCAAATTGCAATTTCATTTGTTTATCATCCTCTCTTTCCTCTCTCTCTCTCTCTCTCTCTCTCTCTCTCTCTCTCTCTCTCTCTCTCTCTCTCTCTCCTTCTCTTCAAATTGTAATTGCAATTGCTTCTCTTCTAATTGCAACTGCAATTGTTTCTCTCTTTCCTCTTTCTGAAGTTCGCGCTTCCTTAACTCCAATTCCATCTTGTATTTCATGTTTAATTCCTTTACTTTTATGTCATAGTCCGATACAGACTTACTAACCGAAACCAAAACACTTTTATCAAAAACATTCTTCTCTACCAAACACTCAATCAAAATGTTTTTAATTTCTTGTTTCGTTAAGGAAGCTTTTGCTTCAGAAAGACCGTATTTCCTGGCAAGTTCAAGCAATTCATCTCTTTTCAAACTATCCAATTGCTCCTGAGTTGGACTAGAAAGAAAAGTCTCCACTTTTGATGACATTGTGAATAAAAGCCTGTTGTTTTCACTAAAGATTTCAAATAAAATGTAAAATAGTACTTGCAATTTAAAAACTAGGGCAATTTAATTTTCCAACAACAATTTTCTGAAATATTTTAGCCAAAATTCATATATCCCAAGGACGAGCAACCCAATTTTCTCTTGTTACGTGTAGGCTCGTCTAAAAGTAAAAAAAGGGAAAAGAGTGAAGCCAACAAGCTTTGGAAATTTCAACAAAATAATTTATTTCCCTAGAAGACAATGTAAAAATAGGAAATAGGACTTACGGTTTGTGAATATAATCCAAAAATTAGTCCTAGAATTGAAAAATATACGTCCTATCACTAAACAGTTCTAATGGAATCCAGGTTCGAATCTCGATGAAAAATTCCGATATGGAAGGCGATGACGTCAGATGAGGTCGTTGTACTGATGGCAACAACTCCTCGTTGAATCACAACTTCAAAACAATTTGGCATCAACAATAGAAACACCTTGTACCCTCAAGGTGTAAGATACGACTGGATCGATCTACTAGCAATTGGCTGTTTTTAGCCGGGATTTTAGATCACTTGGGGTCTCACGTGACGGGCTACGTGATCACTAATTTGATCAGCGCAGTAAAAATGCCATTTATCATGTAGGCCCGAATAGCCCATTCTAAGAATCAAATTCTCACGCTAGAAATATATAAAAAGGCTGTTTACAATTTAGTTAATACGTGGGCCGAACATGACATTGGTAATAGCCAATCGTTTTGTTTACAAAATCTATGAACCAAAGTGAGCTAAAAATAGTGCTCAAGTCATACGTTTGCCTTCTAATCAGACTGAATTTTATGTCAAAAATATCAAATCTCGTGAAAATAACCATCACAATCAAATGTAATGAAACAAAAGTAAACTATAAAGGATTTAAATCTAACACACAAGCAATTTAATTACATATTCGTAACAGTACATTTTAGCAAGACCAACATGGGACTTGTGCAGCAACTTATATCTTATTTGTTCAAGTATGAGAAGTCCGCATAAATAACATATAGGGCCTTCATTTTCTGTTCCAGTGCTGAAAATTTCAAGAACATTCTTTCCTGGTTTTTGCACAATCGTACACTGTGGCTTCCCTCTGACTCCAACGCAGTTAACATCAATGCCGTCAAGCAGAGTAGGGTGCTAAATACATGCATGCAAAGTCTACACGGAGTTTTCATCCCCTTTTACTTGCTGTGTAGGTACACTATTCGGGAAAATCTTTTCTGAGCATGTAGTTGTACCGCGCCGTGGGACCGACCATGTTGCTTTACAACAGTAGATCAACGTAATACCGTACGCGTGCATGTGTACATAGTCCTATCAGCTGCAAGCGACTGTCCTAAAAAAACATTAACACCGTTATCAGGTTTCTGTCGACAGGAACTTGTACAGGAAATTCTATGTTACCAAACTTGAGTTCACCCAGATACTGTAGGTATTTTGAGGCTAATCGGTATTATTGTATGCTTGATGGAACGCGGCGAAGATCTCCCGTCAGAAACATCGGTTGTCATGATTTCAACCTTTATCACGGAGGTGTTGGAACCTCGACCTTCGAACAGGTCTGTACGGGGTAACAGCAACATGAACCTGGAAAGAGCCCATCCAGAACCTTCTCTGGTGTAAGCGTCATGCTTCTCAAGGATTGATGCTAAACGTGTGTCAGTTTCATAATTTATGTCATCGGCGTCTTTACGGTGACAGATCACACGGCACCATTGCTATAGTTTCCGCGCAAGCTTTTAAATATATCATTGGTACCTTAAATTTCTCCGACAGCTATTGACATAGTAAAGTATGCAACGAGCGTAATGGTCATCCTGGAATTGCTCGAGTACTGTAATGTTGATATGATTCATGGACGGATGTTCGAAAAGAAGCTTCACGGCATTTTTGCATGGTTTGAATGCATGTGAAATAAATGCTCCTTAACCTTCGAAATCACTAGAGGGCCTGCTCAATTTGATTAAGTTTACTTAGGCTCGTTGACGAACATACGCAGCAGCGTCAATGGCTATGACAGCTGCGATACGGGGGCGGTCTTTTTCATCTGCAGCCATCAATGCGATTCGGCTCGCTGGCCCGTGAAGGAATTTTAATACATAATTCTGTTTCACGAAGTTGTCTCGTGGATGGAGTCGGCAGTGCAACTATGTCTGCCTTTGCAGAACCCCTTTGTATCCTTATTCCACGTTCTCGCAAGAATTATTTCAGTTGATTTACAGTTGTCATGGCCGTATACAGTTGATAAGCCATTGTCTAATTGCTTATTCCAGCAGCGAATGTTTTTTAGTATTGTTACTTAGCGAGATGCAAAACCATATTCGCTTCAGTCCTAGATATTATTTCATTGCCATCCTCCCCAACGGCACCTATAGGTTTTTCCTGGATGACATGTTCCACATTCTTCTTGGAAAGTCCTCACCCACGCTTGTAGTAATATCGAGCAATAGATCCGCATGGTCAGCAAAACTGATTATGAGACTTTATTCCGATACCCCATTTAAAGTATGGTTGAGATCCATCCTTGTTGTATCTTTTCATGTGCCTAAAGTGGTATCTGAGTGAGGAGGTCAAAATCTCGATTATATGTTAGAATTTCACGGCGTCCATCAAGCGGCATACAGTAATGTTTGTTATGGTAATATATATCTGTAGATCAGGCTTGTACAAATAAATACGCTTGTTCTTTCCGGGATCATACAGTTCACTTGCAAACCTTGATAGAATTTATCTGAAGTTGTTCTCAGCCCATGTGAACTGACATATACTCTATATTACACCAACTCAGATACGACCGCATTTTGTACGCTTGCATCCAACAATATCAAATTTCCTTGTGTGCTTGCATATATCAGCTAGGAATTTGCTTCATTGGACCTAGAAATGGCTTCATAGAATTTCTTCCATTCACTACTTAGTTTTTGTTGCGTGATAGATCAATTTTATACCGCATGAATGTGCAGACACCATTGCTACATTATTGTCAAAGGCATTTTCGTAGTTGATTTGCCCATTGCTTTATTCTCTGGTCATTTCGGTGTCACTGTCTTCACTGGCAAGTTCAATGTCGTCGCTGATTTTGCTCGCTGGCGACTCAATAAACGTCAACGACTTTAAGTTTTCCTGCACAATATATTACAACGCCATATCACTCTTCTACTTATATGCTTCGTCGAATTTTCGTCCTGCTTACTCCAACACAATCCCTAACTTGACTAATTTATCAAGATTCTCCGGTAGTTATAGGAAAAGTAAAACATCTTTTGGCCCTTCTTGACGAATCGGTATGATGCATTTAGGCGAAATAGTGAAAAAACTATTTTGTTACTAACATCTTTACTAAACTAGTCTCAGACCGTTCGATTCATGTTGCGACAATCCAATACACAGAGAACCCAGTTTTGCACTGTTTGCTGCCAGAGTTTTACACACACACACACACACACACACACACACACACACACACACACATATATATATATAGTTACGAATATGTAATTAAATTGCTTGAATGTGGGTTTTAAATTCTTTTTTATTTTAATTTTGTTTCATTACATTTTATTGTAATGATAATTGTCATTGGATTTGAATTTCTTTTCCGAAAATTGGCTTGTCCCGATTAGATAATAATATTTCTTCAGCACTATTTTTAGCTCACTCTGGTTCATTGTTTTCGTAAACATCAAGATTAAACGATTAGCTATTACTAAGGTCATTTTCTGATTGCGTGATAGTTCTAATTTGTAAACAACTTTTTTTTAATTGAATTTTATAATAAGATTCGCTAAGTTCTTCCATGGCGAACGTGCCTACCGGTTGTGCGCTTCAATTGCGATGTTCAAATTAGTGTCACGTAAGTCCATCACGTGAGCCACCATGTGATCTAAAATCGAGGCTTAAAACAGTCAATTGGTATTAAAATCATTCAGTCGTATTCTCACACCTTGAGGGAACACGGTGTTTCTATTGTTGTTGCCAGATGGTTTTGAAGTTCATCTGTTTTTTGGGATTTAATAATTCATATTCTCTAGAAAACAAAACAAGTGCTTCACATTTATAAAAAGTTCTGGGACAAAAACATTCTGTGGAAATTTATTCTGGAATTCTAAACGGCAACATTACAAACTGTGATTCAACGAGGATCTGTTGTCATAAGTTCAACGACTTCATCTGACGTCATCGCCTCCATATTGGATTTCATCGAGATTCGAACCTGGATTCAATTAGAACTGTTTAGTGATAGGACTTATATTTTTCAATCCTAGGATTAAATTTTGGATTATATTCACAAACCGTAAGTCCTCTTTCCAATTTTTACATTGTTTTCTAGGGAATAAATTATTTTGTTAAAATATACAAAGCTTGTTGGCTTCTCTCTTTTCTTTTGTTACTTTTGTACGAGCCTGCACGTAACAATATATATATATATATATATATATATATA
>JAECUM010046202.1:0-49494 GCA_016617855.1 Megalonaias nervosa
CAGCCGACCTACAAAACCTGTATCAAACCCTCGACATTTTCATTACGAGTCCGACGCTCTTCCAAGTGAGCGACCGTGGGTCCCTATGCCAGTGTTTGATTTTCCGAATTGTAAATATCACTTCACTTCATAGGGACAAGAAAGTTATATATTCCAGTTTGAACTAATCTGGGAATACATGTTTAGCCAAATTGTGGCATCTACAAATATTGTTCTATTTTTGTCTGTTTACTTTTACGTGACGTGCGTTGTACAATTTGTTCATTGTTCATTCCAGTTTCTCGTCCATGTATCTCGAGTGATTTTCTTAGCTTGATGACTAAATGTCTTGTCAAAAGCACAACTTTTAAGATCGGCTGGTACGAAAACGTTTGAACCTATAAGACTTCATTTTCAAAACAAAGCCTTCTTCATTAAATGTCCGGGACTGCAGTGATAAATTTCCGTACTCAAATTATGTGTCACTGTGTATGTTTGCATGTACTTTCTAATTGTTGATATCGCACTTGTATATCTCACTTGTTCCTTTTTCATCTATTTCAGATGAATTGATACCATTGACTTCCTGTAATGTTCACCGTAATTTTCAATGCATATAGTTAAATTTCTTTCTTTTTGTTCTATTCCTATTATATTTGTAAATTAAACTCTCTTGATGGAGAAGATATAGATTGATTGAATGATCGATTGATTTGTTTATTGTTGTTTACATAATTGTTCAATGTTGAATTTGTGTTCTTTTATATGATATAGTAAAACAATGACTGTAGTGAGTCATTAAAGGACGAAGTGCAGATAGTTGGTTAGTCATATGCAACCTTCACATTTATTTAAAAAGTATTCAGTAAGAGTTTAGTTGCTGTTGAAGAACATGTTCTTATAAGTTATTTTATCTGATCAAACTTTTTCAGAATCAAATCAAAGGGTGATGAAACGTGTCTTGGAGTTATAAAGCTATCAGATGAAAGGTTTAATATTTGCACCACAGCATGTAACGACAAGCATACTGTTCTCTGCAAAATGAGTAAGTTCTTCTGAACTATATTATTGCATTTCCTGTGATAAGTAATTTAGAAATGTCATTTTTTACAATTCCTTTCCTCGAGACAAATTATTACATGCAATAAAACAATACGTCTCGACGTCATTGGATGATAAAGAATATGAAGTCTGGTTGGCTCGAACGCAAATAGCTTGAAAACTCCGTATATCTGGAACTTATTTTTGAAGACCACCCCCATCCCGGCACCAAAAATAAATTGAAAATTATATTAAACTTCATTTACTCGTAATACTGATCCCATGAATTGAATTTATGATATAGGTTCATTTGGTTGTTCGAGCTATTTAGATTCTTTTGTAGTTTTAGCTCGTAGCTCTATTCCTAAATGACGTTAGACCATGCGTGATGCTGTTATTACACTGTTGCTAGGCAGATTAAGGCATATGTACACTGTCAAAATATGACGTGAGTAAAATTACAATTCTGCCAAAATTTTGGCTACTAGAACAAAATTCTGACGGTGTATTTCAGGTAATTAGTTATCATCGTTACACCTTTGATATTCCATACCTTTCCATGTATTTGCATGAAGTGTCGTGATGTAGTACCTGCACTTATCACATGGCAGCATTATAACATGCATCAGATTTGCATGGTGGCAAACAATACAGGTGGAAGATGAAATAAATTTTATCACTTACAGAAGGCAAATTAATTGAAAGAAATTATCAACGTTGTTTTTAATAATATCATTCTAAGATCACTGTTAATAATTCACTACTTAATTTATGGTGACATGTTCTGCTGGGAACCACTTGAAATTCGGCTTATTTAAGCGCCTTCTCTGTACCGTTAGGAAAATTTTATTTTATGATGTGCTAGCATATCTTTGACTTCTTACTCTTTAACACGCCACTGTGGATTCACATCATTCTTTAACATGTCATGGTTGGCTCACATATATTTACTTTCAAATGTTGGTGTACTCACTGAACATATTTTTGTCGACAATAAAACTGAGGCATGCAAATAAAAGACTATAATGATAACTTTACACAGAAACGCACATCCTGATAGACAGGGCATTCTTATTGCTGATTTAGCAAAACCTACACTTTTTGCAAATGATAAAATAAAAAAAAAAATAGTACGGAAGAAACCGCAAAAACCGCAGAAATTAAAACACCAGTACGTTCATATATTAGATAATTAATATTTTACATAATAAAGCATTCTTTTTCTACGCAGGTAAGCTTGATACAGCTGAAACATTAACACGTAAGGTGAAAATGCTGTCAACCCTCGCAGAGCTCAATAGGGAGATATTAGTCTTAAGAAGTGCAGCAGAAGATACGCAAACCGATGGCGATGACGGTAAAACATACCTTTCTATTAGCGCTATAGATTTTAATAAACAGAACTGTTGTCAGTCTGCATTTTGTTCTGTTTAGGTTGAACATATAGAGACCATAGCTGCAAAGAGCTATAACATAACAAGATAATGATTCTTTAATTGCATAAAGGAAATATATTAAATATTGAGTGTGTGAAATGGAGGAAAATTCGTAGGGATTTCTTTCTTTCTGATTACATGTTATATATACTCTTTATGGTAGATCACTTAAGTTGCAAAAACGGGTGAAAATATGTACTAGCGTGAAGTTTTCCTAATTCGGGATTAAATTCTCATGGTAGGGTAAACAATTCCATTATTGGGAATTTAACATGTGCTGATCTATTGGTAATTCATTCAACGAGTCCGTATCATTTCAAAGTTAGGATTCATACAGGGGAATGTGTATCCTGCAAGTATTTTATACACTCTGTTGACAGTTTCTTTTATACTATAAAGGATACATGCTATTATGCCTCAAAACTACAATAAGTGAGTTGCGGTTTCGAATCTTGCCCAAACCAACCATATTTGCAACAGATGGTGAGTCTCTTTGCAAGGCATTGTACTACCATTTCCTCGCCATCAAATAATTGTTTCACGTACTGATGTTTCATTATATAGGAATCAGTCAGTCAATTAATCAACCAGTCAGTGAATCATTCAGAAGACTTTCCTGGGTCACTTTTTGTTCCATCAAGATATAAAGTTTAAGGTGTCAAATCTTCAGCCGTCGATGGATATTTTCTTATGTATGACTTATTTCCCTTTGACCGACGCGAAGGATTTCTCAGTACTTGGGGTTCTAAAATCACAACATAAATTCTTGCTGTTGCAGTTTAAGCCGCGCAGAAGATTGTTGTACGGTTTCTCCATTTGCTATTTTAGATAGTATGGCCGATTACTCGTAAATAATTAATACATATTATACTTGTTACGATTGTTTTCGGTACGCAAAAGGGACACCATGAAATTAGGTTAATATCATTATTTCTCTCATCACAGAAGTTATAGGACACATTTTTTGAGCATCCCCCAAAGCTGAAACGAATAGCATCTGGTTTAGCCAAATACTATGTTTCATATTAAGAAGAAAACAAATGTGATTAAAAAGTTTACAAAATGAAATTGCAATACTACTGCTGGGCATCGATTAATCAATGCCTTGCTGCAGATATTGCTGATCTAATAAAAAGTGAAGTCACACTACCACGTTTCAGCGAGTTGTAATCAGAAACACAAGCACTCCATGTTTATATTATTATTATCTATAAACTAAATTGCAGACCATGATAAACCAGAATTGTTGCCATTTGCTCGTACTGTTGATATATATATATATATATATATATATATATATATATATATATATATATATATATATATATATATATATATATAACATCTTGTGATTTTCAGGCAACACGAAGCTGATACCTATAGTGATTGGCTCATCCATTGGTGGCGTCCTTCTTTTGGCTGTAATAATAGTCATAGTGACCGTCGCTTTTCGGAAATACAGGAAAACTCATTTCAGGCAAGTTCCTGCCTGTCGTGTTTAACACCGTTCTAGAAATTTTGTCGATTACGTCGTGCGAAAAACGTTTTGGAGTAAAATGGACTTAGACTGAAGCCTCTTCTTTCAGGAATAATTAAAATACTCGTAGTACTTAAGTTATTACAGTATATTAACTGTTACTTGTGCTACTACTACAAGCTTTTGTTTCATTATATACCTGTCAACCATGCAAAAGCTCCAGCTAATCACCTTCTGACAGTCTGATACAAACAACTTTATCAACTACTAGCATTTGCTGATGTTGTATCCACACAGTCCGAAAAACTGGAACTACTCTGTGATGTGGACTGAATGAACTCCATCCCGAATGGTCTAGACGAATAACAATGTAAAGGATTGGAACAGCAGTATTTTTCAAACAAATATGCATTGTTTAGATATTCCAGTGGTAGCAAAAGTCAACCAGTATTTTCATGAACGTTGAAAGGATGCTGTGCTACCCGCCAGTTGTCACGTGGAGATCGTAAACCGACTTTGAGTTCCGCAGTGTCTGCGTGCAGTTTGAATACTGTAATAAACGAAGTATTTCCATGTACAAAACTAATGAATTAGAGCGTCAGTGGCAACCATGTCAGCCAAATTATCCCTAACGAAGGAAGGTATCAAATTACTTAAACCGGCTCTGAGTAAATCCAGTGTAAATACAATATGTCGTAGGCCAGTAGATATATGTTGTGAATTAAGAACAAGGATATTACATCCATAGGCGTTATGCTGCGCCTTGTTACCTCTTATGAACCTTTTGACACCATAAAAAGAAGTCCAGTAAAAGTACTTGAAATAAGTGCCTTTGTTTCAAAACCAAGAATAGGTAGATAACAAAAGCATATTTAGTATAATACGCTGATCGGGAAAGCGGTATCCTCTCGCATTGGTATGAACGGATCATGCTCGATATAGTACGTTGATCTGGTAATCGGTATCGTCTCACATTGGTATGAACGGATCACACTCGATGCTTCGCGTCTCATCCCAGTTTTCGAGATCGGCGTAACGGATTAATAATGCAATTTTATTATTGAACTATTTGACCGTACATTATTTGTCTGGCGGTCGATATATGATAATATCGTAATGCCGTATCGCACACCCATAATAAAACTATGCATTTCAAAGTCATTTCACTGCACTCTGTAGTCTCGTTCCATGAGATTCTCTCGTGGCTCCGTGAGATCACCACGATACTAGGGTCTGGTCAAATGCTTCACTCTCACTTTTACCGATAAAAGACGCTTTAGTTAAAATTAGTAGTAGCGACACTTGCGAAGACGTTTATCATTGATTGAGCATTTATTTAGACATGTTTTCTGAAATAATTCAAGTCCAAAATTTTATTGTAAACTTAGAAGGATGTAATTAAACACAACATTGTATACGGACGCCGATAATGGAGGCGTGTCTCAATCAGCCATTGAAACTGTCCGTATTTAAGCTATACTTCTCATCCTCACAATGAAGTACTAGATTATTCCAGCTCATCATCCAGTCAAATCGGTTTTTCAAATTTTGAGAAAGCCTCGATCTGGCATTACAAGGAAAACTCAATTTCAATTGGAACACCGCCTACTTTTCTCTAGTATACTTCATAATATCTTCATTGATGTTAATAAATCATTTATTTCTTGTACTACCCATCCCATCTACGAGACTCATAGATGAATTAAAAAAATATGTGATAATTGTTTGAGAACATTTCAAGAGGGAAAATAAAAACGATATATTTATTAATAAAGACTGTTAAGATGGAGGATTAAAAATGGTAACCTTTTATCCTTCCACAAAATTCATTGCAGTTTACATAGAGAGGCAGGTAATTGTTATATTATTGAACATGGATTGATTGGTTAAATCTGTTAAATATTATCAACATTGCACTTTTAGGAATTGCACCACATTTAAATGTATTTTAGTGTGATATGTTTGTGCTATTAAGAACTGAATCAAAAGTTTGATGTTGTGCATTAAAAACATACATTACACTGTACTCTGTGGCTTAATTCTCATATAAACGTTAGAGATAAAAGTATTCATTACAAGAAATATTTACATAAGGATGTCACATTTAGAAATGACTTAGTAATTGAAAGAGATGGGAGATGACTTAATTTTAAACATTTAAAAAAAAATGTTTCTCTTAAAAATTAAATTTCCCTACCGTACTAATATAATAAATGCTATTCAAGATTTGCTAAGAAGAATATTAGAATTCTTGTAAAGTTGCAACAGCCTGTTGCAAAACTAATACGGCAGATTATATAGCAAGAGAAGAACTATCTATGAAGAATGAACCCCTAAAATGCGAAAGAAATCATATTAACACATCAGTGAAAATAGACACCATAATTAAATTAATAATTTTTCCACCCGGAAAAGTAAAGTTTCATGGAATGTACAAAAAATATATGGAAAGATATCAAGATTATGTATCTGCTGAATACAGAGGACCTACAAAACAAGATTGTAATTTTAATTGCAAAATGTATACAGACCTTTATTCACTGTCTATCTGGATATGATTCACTTTTATTCATAATGATGTTGCAAAGAATGATAGTGAATATAACGTCGCTATTATTCGAATAGTGATGAAAACTATATTCCATTTTCAAAATATTTTGTAGTCGATGAGAAAGATTTAAGAAAAAATAATTATTAAGAGTTTTTGATAACTTCTATTTATATGTCACTATATAAAGTAACTTGCATAAACTCTAAATAAAGGTAATTTTGGAGTAATTCAATCAAAGTACTTAAGAAAAAATGTATGAATATATGGAATATGTTGATAGGTTTAAAGAAACAAAAGCACAAAAATTTTAAAAATGTTCAAATCTTTCAGGATCTAGAAGTAGGGAAGCGCATTTCTAATAAGTGATAAGATATGATGAAGTATTTTAGGTTAAGAACCCTAGAAGACTTGCACATTACGTATGTGACGAAAGCCACATTAATGTAATTGATATATTTTTAGAGTTTAAAGTTGCATGTGTTAATCATTATAAACTGAATCCTACTCAATATTTTATGATGCTAGGTTAAAAAGAACTGGTGTCAAACAAGAGCAAGTAACCAGTCGTGATGTTCCTCATTATTGAATCAGGAGTTCGAGGTGGAAATAGATTGCGCATTGGTGGGGAAATCAGTTCATAAATAGTATCATAATAATGGGATCCTGAGAAATAATAGAGATTCTAACCCATCTCTTTCCAACGTTATAATGCTTTTCTAAAATAACAATATTGAAAGTCCAAATAAATGGCAGATAAAAGCCAATAGAGAAAATGTAATTGGAAAAGTGATACAGAATGCTGTTGAATTTTGGAAGTTATTTAGAAATTTCAGTATATCTTCGTGAATATTGTGAGGATTATCGAATGGCATCTGAAATGTTAGCTCCAGATCTTACTGAGCTGTCTACAGTATAAAGGAACATCATAGTTGAAGAAAACAAAACCTTCAGTAACTCAATTATTGCGCACGGTACAAAACAGAGATATGTTACCCACTAACCTAATGGAATTTGTACTTTACGTTAGTAATGAAGTTATAAAATAACCTAATTGAATTTGTATTTTAAGTTAGTAATGAACTATAAAAGATACGTATAGTACTTTTGTTGGATCAGTATCCATGGCTAAAATCATATTTTGTATTGAACACATCTTTGAGACAAAAAGTAACGAATGACTTTGAAAACGATTTCTTTACACTGATGAATAGTGCAATATTTGGAAAACAAATGGGACAAGAACTAAAGAATATTTATGTGGTTGGAGCAATAAATTATACGACAAATATATATTTCTTGTGAGAAAAGAGACATAACTGAAAAAAGGTATTGTATGAGCAAGTATAAAAACACCAAATAATATGACCAACAAAACCAATCTTTGCTGGCTTTGTAGTATTTCAAGCAAGTAAGTTGCTTATATATGACTTATCGTACAACCAGCTTAAAAACTAATACGGTGAGAAAATTAAACTAAAAATGAAACTGATTTGTTAAATATTCATATAAAATATATTATGTATATGACGATATAAAGACAAATATTCAGATTTTCATGCAAATGAACAAAAAAGAAATTATTTTTAGCATCCTGCAGGTAAAATTAAAACAAAATAAATATCGGACCTATTTACAGACGACTTAGATACATACCGCTGCAAGAAGTTTGTGGACTTAGAAGCAAACTATATTCATTCAGAACAGACGGCGAAGAAAAGAAAGTATGTAACGGTGTAAAAATATTTGAATTTAAAGCTTGAAATGTACATATAGACATTGTTTAGCAAAATTAATTATCACTAAGAGATCCAGTTAATTAGACACTATTAGATATACAATCGTAAGTTTACTAAACTCGCACTTATTATGATGACAAGAGCTATATAGTCGACAAGGTAAGTACACTTCCATATGGTTACTCTCAACCATAGGGAGGCGTTCCTAACACCGTAACTTCAGGTACAACATTTTTTGCTTTCAGAATATTTTGCGTACAAATTTTATATTTTGAATTTAAACCTACTCAAGAAGTAACATTTTCTCTAAAGTATTTGATTAAATAATCGTTTTTAAACTACTGCCGATACAGACTTGCCGAAACGTCTACTCTAAAAACCTAGTTTAGTTTTCTTGTTTTTCTTCTAGCATCAAAGCATTTGTTCACTGATAAACTCCGATTAATAAATCTAACCTTATGTCTATATCAGACTATTAAATCCTCGTAATTTTGAATTTAAGTTGGGTATTTATGATGTGTACTTATTGAAAGGAGTTATGAAAACTTTTGAATTATGTTTATAACATTCTATATTATCGTCATTAGCAGTCATTCTCTTTTTGACTGCCTTCATATATATTCCACGATTATATAATCCGTGTGGAATTAAAACTTTTTGCTTCAGTATTAACGTTAATGTAGTAAGTTTTGTTTTCATAACTATTGTAATAAGCAAACACAGAATCTGTTCTCTGTAATGAAAAAGATAATTTACCATCTCTGTAATCAGTTTGATTAGAAAAGTACGTTTCTGTTTAATCTTCTAACTTATTTCTGATTTGAAAAGATACATAACTTGTTAAGAGATCGCTCAAGAATTTGTGAAATGTGTTAGCTGTTCAGTTATAGCTGTATTAAGATGTTGGATTTCTTTGGTAATAATTTTCCCAAAAAAATAAATTTCCATCATCAATATTTTTGATTTCATTATTGCTTACTTTCTTCATTATGTCACGTTTCATCGTGAATCTATTATACTCCTTAATTATTAGATCAAATTTCTTTTGAGTTATATCTTCATCACTTATTTCATTTCTAACCATATAATCAATAATGTTTAACTTCAGAATTGTGTGACAAACTGTAGCAAAGTTGTGCCAAGTCATGTAGAGTGATTGCTCTTTAATAAGAAAAGCAAATCTCTCTTATTATTGGTTTCCGAAAGAGCAGACATCGATTCTGTTCTTTCACTTCGCTTTGTGCTTGATGACTTTGATATCTGAATTGGTTCGAAGTTTAATGAACTTGCTAGCTTTCTTTTCTCACCTGCTCGTGATTAATTTCCATTAATCTATATTACCTCAGGTGAACTAAGTTCTTTCTACTTATTTGATTGATTATTCAGCTATATTCCTTGTATAATCAGATACTCAAAGGTAAAAATATTCAAGAAATGGGAATAATCAACTTAATTTATTCACAACTCACGGCCGTTGGTGATTCTATTTTAAATCTTGTTTTCATCTTCAAAAGTATGATGTAACTTTAAACCCAGAATGAAATTCAGCAGGATAGAATAGTGTTAATTATATTGTTTGTCCAACATGCCATTTGTTTAGCTTAAAAGGAGAAGAAGCTCTGTAACATTTCTGCAATGAGTTTACCTTGTTTTCATGAAGTGTTGACCCTTTGCTAATGAGCGGCAAACTTGCTCACTTTTGAAAACCCGAAACTTATTCTTTTTCTTTTCTTTCTTCAAACAACAACTGCAAATAGTCCACTTTAATATTTAGTTTAATTGGTCATCTTAAAGTATGTCCGCTGAGTCATCGTCATTTTTTTTTCTTTTTAAACTGTTCTATTTTGACACTTTTAAACTAATGCGAGCGTTTTCTACGCTGCCTCCTATGTTCAGCTTTATGTCGATCTTTTTCGTGTAAATCCTGAACACTTCCTTGTTACGTTTACAAGCTTGTAGAACCTTCTTGCTTTTCTCTCTTTCACGTCCGACACTTCCTTCCATTTAATAAGTTTCAATAAATTGATGAACCCATAATTTTGGGAATAACTGCTTTAGATCCATGTTATTGTATATGGGGTTAAAATATTGTTTCTGTTAATGATATCTTATACACAGACACCAGTTACCTGACTTGGAGGCAGATCTAAAAAACATGCGTATTGATTTTACTTGCTGTGGTAACTTGGGACAGATAATAAAGATAGTAAAATATCCCGCATTCTGATGTTGACATCAATACTGCCCAGTTTAATTAATCTTCATAAAAATTTCGTATCAAACTTTACTCATTGAATCACAGTTGTAAAATATTAAAGCGTATGTAAATAATCCTAAAGTTTTGTATGAAAACGGCTATTGTTTGTAAAGAATATGTTTGTCTTTTTAAATTCATCTGATACTTATCAACTGGTGCGTTAAACTAGTCTGTAAACAAGAATAAGGTACACTATTGATATGTTTGTAGAAACGATAACAGTCTGTATTTATTTAAAAAAATAATTTTAAGCGACTAATTTCATTTAGTAAATTTCGTTCGCATAAGCCCATCAACTTAGTCTGTCCTCGAGGACAATCGCCCTAGGTATACCCGGACGTATGCAGGGACAAAAATCATTTTACGCCTGTTTTGGCCGGGATATTACATTCAATTTATTTGTTCATTTACGCATCTGACACGATTCTTTTGAAGATCTAGCTATTTCTCCATGCTTCTCAGGTTTGCATGACTTACCATCTTGATTATCAAACAGTGACGTCCTGAGTGAAGTACCGCATGTACACCACCAGATTTCCATTGCTCACTAGCATGTATTGTTCTATCACATAGTGTGGATAATTGTGTTGCCCCTGGAGAATGTGGCAGACAACCTTTAGCGTGTTACGTTTTATTCTATATGTCTAAATATTGGTGTAATATGTTACTTATTGATATGAGAAGGCACTCAGCAGAAAGCTACAAAGAGATTAAATCATTAGACAATAACGAATGTGTTAAATGTGCATCACATTGGAGATATTTATTATTCATCTATTGTTTTGGCTTTTCATAAATATCGCAAAATGATGAAAGTGTTAGTTTACTTGTTAGAGCATTTGCCAAAAGTGAAGAATTGCATGAATCAAAATTTGCATCAAGATATTACACAGACTTCAAAAACAAAGGTATTTTTAAAATTATAAAACACTATTAAATGCTGAGAAATATCTTTCCACAGGATTACCATTTTCTGTTATTCCAGTAATGAACTTGTTTTAGAGACTGGATAGAGTTGATGGCGTTACTGAGGCATATCATTTGTGTAGTATTTGGTATCGTAATAATTTTGTCCCTTGTAGAAGTTCAATATCATGCATATTTTATTTGTAAACATTATCAATATCGCACATAAAAGTATTTCGACAAACTTTGGTAAACTAATCCATCTCTAGAAAAATTCTACGCCTTTATGTTAACACACATCCATTTGTTATTCACATAGTTGCATTATAGTAGTTGCATGGGCCGACTGAGGGATGTATGGGAATTAACATTAGCACATAGATTAACATTAGGAAGTGATTTGGGGACAAACGGGAAATCTTATGGTACAATTGGCCATAAGTTTCATATGGGAATTATATTTTGGGGACAAATGTGTTTACGGTAAAAAAGGAATAGCAATGTTAAAAGTGTATATGGAAAAGGGCCGTAAAATATGGAAACAAATGGGAATGATAGTGTTAAATTTTTTTATCTGCAGTCCAACACATCTTTGCAGTCCAGCTCACCACATATACATGTACAATCCAACACCTGCTTTTGATTACTCTCCAAACATACACACATAAATCCTGCCTATACCCACACAAACACACACTATACCCAACAATTTTATAAGGGAAGGGCGTTTTAAGTTTTAGTTTTTCCTAGGGAAGTCAAAGACATGCACAAGCACAAACATAAAAACATAAATATCTTTTGGCAAAATGCTTAATATCACTTCCTTGTAGCGATTTGGATGGCCCTGAAAAGGGAAATTGGAGTTTTGTTAGTGGTCATAGGTTGTAACGTCTGGAAGGACGGCCATGTCTCATCATGGGCCTCACCACAGCACAGGATCTCCCTTTCTGAAGTAGAGCGAGACGTCCTCGCTCTCCATTCCGCATTCTGTTTCTTCCGCTTTCTCATCTTATTGTTGCTGCAGCTGCTGACGCTTTTGCTGTCTCTGCTGCTATCTTTGTCTCTCCTCCAACTCGTCTTTCTCTTTAATGATCCCTTCGCTCAGGACATCCTCTACTACTAAGTTCCGCGCTAGTTTTAAGAAGATGTTGTTATTCCTGTCCGTGCTTTTCTGCACCAGGTGCTGTCTGATCCCGTGCATGTGCATCATGACTTCTCGTAATAGGGAAACCTTCGAAGACAACGATGGGTGGCCGCTCTGGTGAATATGGGAAAAGCATGGACATGAAGGAAAACATCGCTCTGACTCGGTACGCGGACGAGAAGGAACACATGACCGAGAGAGAGAGAGAGAGAGAGAGAGAGAGAGAGAGAGAGAGAGAGAGAGAGAGAGAGAGAGAAGAAGAAGAAGAAGAAGAATGTGAAAAAGCGTGTTAATTCAGTGTTGTTTTTTGCTAATAAAAGATAAGAATAATCATTTTTTAATCAGAATCATCATGTTTAATAATAATAAGAAGCTTCTCTGACTGGAAAGAGGAATGAAAATAAACAAACAAACAATATACAATATGAATGTATTTACAAGGTTAACAATGCTGTGAAGTCAAACTAGACTTCCACTGTTCAAAGATACTGTCATTTTGCCATCAATGCGCACTACTATCCTGAACGAAAATAAAGAGATGACCACAATGTTTGTTCAAAAATATATTATTCTATTTGATTAGAATTTGTAGAGTACTCACGATAAAACAAGTACTAATTGTTCTAAGGGAAACCCAAGCAGACTGCGTTGATGTAGAAAATAAGCACAATATTTTCCATACACCATGGATTCTGATCCTTCTAATCTCACATTATTGAATCGAATTGATACAGCATTTCTTCTGATAAAGTCAACGATGTCGTCATCCTGAGGAGATAATCAGTATGCATCAAACTTTTCCACACCGTGATCGATGGTAAAGTAGACAGCTACCGAGTGGGTTCCTAAGCTAAGGCTGTAATCTGTGTTGGTGACATAGACTTGAACATCTTTAGGTCTGCGATTGGAAAATTCATGTTTACCACACACACCACAGGATTCCATGAAGATGTGTGAGAAATGTGAATCATAGGTAATAAAATTCCCAAAGAGGTCATAATTCTCTGACAGCTCTTGTTCGTCTTTTCTTATTCTCTTTTGGAAGTGTTTGTGAGATCTGAAGGGGTTTCGAATTTTGCTTTAGAGAATAGCATATTTTGTCTAATTCACTTTTGAAACTAATATTGACACTGTCAGAATAGGAGTTACTGACAGGAAGATAACGAGGAAGTACAAAATCACGGTAAGCATGATACGTGTCTCCACCCTCCTGTTTAGCACTGATGGAAGAATCCACTTTGAAAGGAAAGGGCTAACTTTGAGTAGTTAGCGGCTGTGTTTATCACTACGTTGTACTCCACCACATCCGAGTACACAAACGACAAATTTAGTCTTTGGTTTAATTCGACACTAACGATCTTTCTTGCAGAGTCGATTGTTGTTGTAAATGCCTTTCATAGGAGCCACAGCAGTGTATCTACCCAAAAATAGAAAACAAACCGTGACAAAAAGTAATATATATTATTCTACCGCCCGAAAATACATCCATAGACGATGAGAAATGTTCTGGTGCTCGATCTATTGCGAGCTTCTAGGACATTGCCAAACATATCGTTAAAATAGCTCAAATCATTTCAAACAAATGTTGAGGATTAAATTAATTCACGACAGGAGTTCTAATGATACAGTCAGTCAGTTGAGGAAAGGTTGGTGATGATGTTTTGGGTTAGTATATGAAAGGTTTATTTTTGTCCAACTGTTCTTTAACTTATTCGTTTTAGATATCGACGATAAAAATGTTTTGTCCTTCTATCTGTACCTTGATATTCTCGTGGACTGTAGACTTTCTTTTTTCTTCTATGTCGAGTTCTTCTATCACTGTTTCTAAAACTTTTTTAACTGATTTTAAGTTTAGATTAGTGACACACAATGTCTTTGGCATGGTCAGACACTTGTTGTGTTCAAATATCGAAGCCAACACTTTTCCAGTCAGGTGCATATTTCCAGTCGTAAATCTGTCGGTAAGAAACTAGCAATATACACTTCTTGGTAAAGTTCGGCAAATGTCTTCCTCACGGATGTGCACAACTCCTCTTCGTCACTAATCGCATTACTTGAAACACAATTTGTCTTTTGTACACAGATAACGTTTTAGTAGTCATGTCTTTCCTGAATGTATCATTCATAAACAGTCCACAACATATCTGCTGTGAAATGAATTCGAGAAGAGTAATCACTAACACAAACACACCACACGTCGTCCAAAATGCCATGGAATCGTAGGTGGAAATAGGTCTTGAAAAATACTTGTAATCCTCTAATTCCTGAACACTGTCGTTGACGACCTTCCACGGAATGTGTTACAATTAACGAGGGCAACAAACTTGGATTGGAAGTTTATATATTAGTCCTTCACTGGAATGTCTTTTTTTTTTTTGAGGAAATTGTCACACCTGTTGCACAGGGTATCTACTGGTACATAGTGGAGAATAATTTGTTTGGTCACTAACACACGCCATATGTAATGAAGTGACTTCTTGATGGGACACTTCTTGTAAACAGCATTTTTTTTTGCAATCCATTGATCCTGTAAATCTTCATCCTCTGAAAGAATTCTTTCTAAATTCCTTTGAGTCATAGGTCGTTGATAAATATCTGACCATTTCATCACTTTCAAGGTAATCAAGCGTCTTAAAGCATTCAGGTACTGCTGATTTAAAACTTCAGCTCTATTTCGTAAAGAGTATTCACCCGAATCTGAGCAAGCTTTTATCGTTCTCTTAGAACAGGAGGCAAACCACGAATGTTTTCTGCCAAAGTATCCATGTAATTAATGATTATTCCAATCAAAGGAATGTAGTAATGATATGGAGACCATCTGGTATGTTCCAGGAAAGGAGGATCTTTATGCTCCCATTTGTTGATCTTCATACCGTAAATGAAACAATGTAAACGGTCCCCTCATCCCGAGTATAAAAATCCAGCTTGGGCTAACGATTTGGTACTGCTTGTTCCATCCAGATATTTAGGCTATTGTTTGAACAACTTCAGACGACTTTCAAAGTCACAATAGTCAGGTAATGCTACACGAGGCGTCTATCATTTTTTGATTTGTACATCTCGATGAGATAGTGGTATCCAAGGTGGTTTCCATGTGCATGGATTAGATATGTACACAAACGCATCACTTTCGTCAGTAAAGCGGAAAGAACGTTCTGCATTTATTTTGCTAATGGAACTGTAAGACACACGAACGGCATCCCTTTTGATGGTGGTAGAAGAGCTCTCATGACAAAGCATATTATTGCACTCATTATCGAACTTGTAGTCTGAAGTGGGCCGCTCACTTGGTTACTATGTTCAATTATTCATCATCTTTGTATTTCGATCTTGTCCGGACTGTAAAGCTTCTTTCAAGACATCACAGTTGACTACTTGAATAACATCGGATGCTGCTGCAATATTGCCCACAAACAATTTAACGCGACCTTAGAAAGCAATCGTCTTCCTTTGTTTTTTTCCACGTGTTCCAAGGTGATACCGTCTAAGGATGGGTAACGTTCTTTGAATGTCTCTTTCGTCTTCTGGAGTCTGACATGAAAATGGATTGCCACTAGCTTCTTATTTTGGTCTGAGGAATTCCTTTATTGGAGTCGTCGTCCTTTTGGTATTGTTCTGTGCTAGAAAGGTGCGGAATGTTTTATATGTGTAGCATGCGGTATCCACGATGCAAAGCAAAAAAACAATTCCACGCTATCCCACATTTCCGTCAAAGCGCTTTCTTCATCCTTGTGCCAACAAGGTTGGTCTTGATTACTTACTTCTGACTATCTTGGTCTTGTGACAGAGGGGGAGTTGGTTCAGGCTCACTCATGTCATCTTCAAAATTACGGGCATGAACTTGGTCCTACGCTTCAGTTCGAGTTTGAGGCGACACCGAAATTAGTTGTCGTCGCCTCTTGGTTTGTTCGTCTGGTTAAGTCTCAAGAAAGTGTGATAGCTTCATATTTATTCTAAACTCTGATTTGACAAAGTTTTAGACACAAATGTCACACACACACACACACACACACACACACACACACACACACACACACACACACACACACACACACACACACACACTTGTATTCATATACTTGTGAGGACCTTGACATATGACTACATTTCGAGGACCATAAGAAGGAATGAAAGTATAGGTTAGAAATTTGAAAGTAAGCTTAACTGCAACCCAGGCCACATCTGTATCACTTCCTTTTTGCCGTATAATTCTTTAAACATTATGAGGACTACTCTTACTTTACCATCTTTGTGAGGACGTCATTGTGAGGACTAATTACACACAATCAAATACTACCATCAACCTGAGAACCTGAATATTTTTTTCTCTTATTGCGCCTGTCCTACAAAAACATGTGAAGATATCTATTTAAAAGCTCAAGAACTAATTTCTCTGCAATTAAAACTATAGACAGACATATACATGCGCATAAATGTTCAAAACTCTTAAAAATATAAGTTTAAGTTATTTTGCTGAAAACAACACCGCAGGCACTGTTTTGCAACTTCGTGACCTCTTTTATTGACACAAGCCAAAATTGCCATCAAGTTGTCAAATGAGAAATACCATTACAACAAACATATGCATCAAGTCTAGACAGTGCACAGTTAAAACTTAAGAATATCAAACATATCTAAATTGTCAATTAAAATAAAAAAATAAGATTTTTAAAAATTTAGGTTGACACCAAAGCAACACAAATTTTTGCCCATGGCAAATTCACTGAAACTGAAGTTGCCTTTGGGAAATCTGCGCTTGACCCATTATATGGCAATATATCACAACTAAAGTTTAAATATTAGGCAGAATAAAACGGGAGGTTAAGTAAATTGCGTTACATTCGTTTTACAGTTAATCTTTTTTTCCCCTTTTTTCTTTGTTTATGCCTTAAAACCATATGCCCATAATTAAAGTTATCAAAAACGTGTGTAAATAGTAAATGAAGATAAATATGTACGCGAGAAAAGGAAGAGTTAGAATGCAGATATATGCATGTGTATATACATAAATAAGTATATTATGGCTTTGAAATAGCTAGAATTGAGAAAGAGAGTATAGAAAGAAGAGATGGGGTAGGTAAAATATGTTGAATTGAAACATTAAATATTTTTCTTCGAAATGGTTCATTTGATTTGCTTTTGGAAACGTTGCTAAGTTAACTTTTCTACGCCTGGATATGCTATCAGATCAATACGTACAGTCATGAAAGCTAGACTTTATGGAATATTTTTTTTTCTTAAACTAAATGATTTGAGAATGCTGACTTATCCATTTCCTTAACAATAATTATCTAGTCACCTTGAAGTCGGGGACATGCATTTAAACTATCTCTGACTAGCTGACTTTTGAAAAGGAGTTTAGAAAACTTCTTTTTATTTGTTTGCTTCTTTTCCAAACAATAAATAGTTACCAGCCTTCTGTAATTTTCAAGTAAACAGTCAGACAATAGATGATAAACACCGATTGGGTTGCTAGTATTTAGGTTGATTGATTAGGCATTTAAAGAAATAGAAATGGCTATAATCATTATCGATAAGTGCTTTATTAAGCATGCCTGTAAAATGAATCTCACATGAGTTACAGTATTAAGATATACATGCATTACCTAATTACCTTCAAATCGGCGACATGCATCAAAATAATCTTTGAGAAGCCGATTGTTTAGAGTCTGGAAGCTCGGCATATAATGGAGCCCAAAAACTTTCCTTGGCTCCGTTGGCTGCGTTAGGGCTTGAAGTCCGCGAATCCCATATATATGATGTACACTGTATCAATGATATACCATGAGATGTATAACTTTTTCCTTAAAGAAAAAGAGGCTTGGCGAATTATCGAGATCACACACACACACACACACACACACACATCACTGTACATGTCGTATAATGTCGACATGGTATGCAACTTTCTGTCTTTGATTGTAAAAATGATAATGCAACTGCACACATACTGTTACAACGAACCATATTCTTGCAGGTTACTTGGTCTAAGTTCAATTTCAAGGTTTTTATCCAGCCCAAATTCTTTTTTTCTATCACCCCAGGTTTCTGAGTATTTTCATCCTGATGCATGAGAGGGGATGGAGAACGGAAAGCAGAGAGGATTGCGATCAAATTGTGTACCATTTTAAATTCATTTAGAAAACGGGGATTATTAATAGTTTTTTATCGTTATTTTCATACGTCACTAATGATTAATGAGTGGCCAGCACACAGTTGCAAGGGAGCAGTTGCAAGAATATTTATATATGTGAATTATTGCTTCATGGGCGGATCATAATTCGATATGCTAACAGTATTGGTATATCAAATAGCTTTATACCAACACTTTAAAAGTCACGTTATTTTTAATTATATATCATCAGTATTCAATTTTTAACATGTAATATATTGCATTGAAACAGTTTCAGATCACATATCGTAACAATTTCATGATCCCTCCTCCAAGAAGATCAAACTAATAGGACCAAAGCAACACTGTTGTGTTCATATTAAACATCAGATCAGCACCATATTTGTTTAGAGTGATGCATTGTTACAATGGTATTTAGTAATAAAAGCAAAACTGGTGGTGGTTTGTCCTTGTACATATTATACAGGTGGTACAATGCAAGGATTTATTCTCTTAATATAAATGTCTGAAGTAGCCGAGACTCTAGATACCGCTGACATATAAAAGCGCAACTTTAAAAAACATGTAACAACGTTTGTGATGTACATTAAATTTATGTTTTGTTGGCTTTTATCCATGATTATTTGTCACGTATATCTAAATTGTAAGATTGACCTTGGTCAGTAATTGAGTTTAATGCCTACCTGAAAAAACTCTTATTGTTGTGTAAACAATATAATTGTCATGTTTGCTATGCCCCAGCTATAAAGTCATGTATAAGCAAGCTATAATCTTCTCGTCTTGAATAGTACCGCGGCTTTGTGTTTGATTTCGAAACATTGCCGCGAGGTTAGTGTTAAACTCATACGCTAAGTTACCTGACCAGCCGGAGACCGTAATCTTGAATCGGTACAGGCGATAGATTGCACCACTTCACACCTATGTGTTACAGCTTAGTCCTAAGATAAGAGGGAAGCCCGCGGGATGATCGGGGTGTGTTCTCATCCGTCCCCACGCTGACAGACAGCGAGAGGGACATTGTCAGCTAAGTTTGATTGGATCGGTTCATAGCGATATCCAATTGGAAATGAGATAGAAGGTGTGATTACAATGCAGGCCGATTTATAACTTTCAGAACTCTAAGAAAAAGTTTAGTTTCGCCTAGGCCGATTGCTGAGCAATAGGGTTACTCCGAGAGAAACCACTCGTAATTTGGCGGTAAAACTTAGAGGTAGATTCTAAGGAAAGACAAAGCTTCGAAAAGGGAGCATTTTAGGGGACAGAACTCCCGGTTCCGTTGAGTCCCGAGTCTCCAAGAGGTGGGGACGTAATTGAGACTAGCCGAACAGTCGAAGTCGACAGAAATAAGTGGAGGAGGAGGAAAAAGAGTCTGGAGGAGAAAGTAGAGGAGGAGGAGAACGAGTATAGGACAGTCGTGGAGGAGAAGGAATTTGGAGAGAGTCGGGGAGGAAGAGGAGAAGGAATTGGGAGAAATAGGAGAGAGAAGAATACCACAGATGAGTAGAATACAAGGACAGGTGGAAATCAATCTCACACTGCTAATCAAGTGATGCAGTAGGCTATTAAAGGGTCGAGTGGAAGGAGTGTAATTGGAATTTTGAATCATTTGGTTATTGAATTGTTATTAAATTGTTATTCATTGAATTTCACCCTTTTTTGTATATTTAACCATCTAACCGTCGGCATTGCTGACTGGGGACTCGGAGCTTTACATCTATCTTTCACTAAATTTAATTTCCAACAAAATCGAGCCTGGGTGGGACTTCTACAATAGTTTAAATGAAATATTGGGAGCACCCCACTCCACCATAACAAATCCCCACAGTAATACATAGTTAATATTTCTCTATGATTTTAGATTATATATTAAGATCATTATTACTGGAGGTAAATATGTTTACATGAGTTTGAATTTAGGACACTGGTGTTCCTCATGGGAATTCCAAGTGTACCTGCTGCATAACATTTTCTTAACTGAAGTTTTACTAAGAGACCTGACCTTGTTTAAAACTTAAAATATTCCCAAAATAACCTTCAACTTAGTTCTGTTATTAATTTTTGGGGGTTTTCTAGCAATGGGAGAAGTAAACAGAATTTCTTTATTGCATATGATGTCTTAACATCAGTTTCTGAGGACTCAATTTAGGTTATGTTTCAGTTAATATTGCAGAGGATTCATTTCTTTAAATTATTCACTGAAATTTCAAGGTGCTCATTATTACTTCTTGAACTAAATCACTATTTTGGAATTGTACTGAATTCATTCAAAGACGTTTTGGATTATATCACCATAATACAGGAAGACTGTTGGCATATTAGCACATTCGAGGCTGCTGACATATCATCAAGTTCAATATTGAAATTTGTTCAGATCACTACTGGAATTCATTTGAAGAAGAGAAAGACAAATGCAATTGCAGAAAGAGAGTTGCTGAGAGAGAGAGAGAGAGAGAGAGAGAGAGAGAGAGAGAGAGAGAGAGAGAGAGAGAGAGAGAGAGAGAGAGAGAGAGAGAGAGAGAGAGAGAGAGAGAGAGAGAGAGAGAGAGAGAATATATGCAAATGGTGTGTGTGTGTGTGTGTGTGTGTGTGTGTGTGTGTGATTTGGATATTTATTGTAGCCTTAACAATTTTTCAGTCATATCGCTACGATGTCTGCAGCATGGCAGTATATAGAGATGTCTAGCACTGGGATATCATGCCGCTGTCCCACCCAGTCACATTATCCTAACATCAGGCCAACCAGTCCCAACACCAATCTCTTAATGCTGAGCACCTAACGAGGCAGCTGTTAGTACCATTTTTATGTCTTTGGTAAGACTTGGCCGGGGTTCGAACCAGCAACATCCCACATCTGGGATGGACGCTCTAGCCACTAGGCCACTGGAGTGGTCGATAGGTAAATAGAAATAAAAAAGAAGAGATGGAAATACAGAGAGAAAAAGGGGAAATGCAATTTACATTACAAATTAGAACTGAAAAGTGAAAAGCAACCTCTCCCTTTACATACAAACTCATTTTTTGATGTTATCATAAATACTAGGTTAGTACCAATTTTTAGAGAAGAGGAAGTAGATCAATATGGCCAAGAGAACATTGGGATATATTTTTACAAAGTGTACTTATTTGCAAAGCTAATAAAATCTACACTTCGCGGTCATTACAACAAAGTGTTAATTATGATGTGGTTAAGGAATGTATCTTGAGGGGTTATCAGTTGGTACCTGACGTATATCAACACGTTAGGAATTTCAAAACGGAAACTGGACAGACCCATGTCGAATTTGCAAAAGAAAAAAGAACAAATACTGGATCAGTGGTGCTTAATCGAAAAAGGTTGATGAAGATTAACCTAACCTCAGACAGCTTCTATTAGTTGAAAGGTTTAAATATTGTGTCCATAGTGACGACAAGACCTAGGGTGGCGAGAAAAAGGTTGAATCGCTAGAAAATGCTGCTTATACAGCTGATGATTATTCTTTGACTCAAAAGTTTCTTTAGTCTTTAAGTTTTCCTCTCAGCAGTTTTTCCGGTAAAAATCATCTCATTCTCGTATCAGTACTCGCAAAGTCTGAGTCTGGCACGTTTTAGATATCATAATTATGACAAGACTGATAAGGAATCTTAATCTCAACCTATGTGCACTTATTGCAACAAGAAAGTGCATGTTATTTCTGATTGCTACAGATTGAAAAATAAGCAACATAATAAAGACAGACTTTCCAAATGCTCTTATTTTAAGAGGTCAAGGTCACAGTCATGTATTGAAAGTAATAAATTTGCTGGATCAAACAAATCAGTAATTATACGCCATTCATGTTGAAAGGTTCTATATGACCTATGGGTAATTCTGCCAAGCCCAACCCCGTTAAAATATTAAGATACACAGGAGCTTCTCCGAGTCTTTTATTATCAGGTACATTGCCTGTATCTGAGAAAAAATCTAGTCAGAGTGTTCTTATTCAGGATGTAAAGTCCGGCTTTATTTTTCCTTTCCAGTGTAGCGAACTCATTACAAATGATCCACGTACTGAGCTGCTATGGCCACCTACCTAATAATGTCTGAAATCAAAGTATTAAAAATAAATAACAGTAGGAAGTTGAGAAGAAAAAGAAAAAGATTACATTTTTAAATTACATTATAATTGAATTAAGCCATCCAGATAAGCATGTATGAATATGACACATATTTAACTGCATACAGTAAATGACTATAATCATCATTTCCACAAAAATGTTTAATATAAAAGATGAAACCCAAAGAAATTAATTTCAGTCAATTTGTTTGTCATTATTGAATAAATACAAGAAGCTGGCCACAGCTTGCATGTTGAGTCCACTCATGAACAATATTCAAAATGCTGGTTACAGTGGTATTAAAGTGAAAGAAAGCAAACAACTGTAACATTGAGGGTAATCTAGGGGGTTGACAGACGAAATTACATCAACTACCATCTAAGGTGGAGTCTTGACAAAATATGGCATCACAGGAAGACATATGCAATACTACTGCATTGTTACATGACACATCATCTTAGTTATCTTTACTGTCTGCATGAACAATCTCTATTATAATCAGACAAGGTAGTTCCTTTCAAACCTGATGAAACGTCAAACTGTCAATTTGTTTTTGGAAGGAACATTAAGCAAGACAATTTCCTTTGTAAAGTGTAAATGTAATGAGTAATTCAAATACTTTCATCTTTACTTATTCAGAGAAAGAAGCAAACAAAATTTAAGTTATCTGTGCTATAATTCCAATTAAATTTTTTCCCCAGAAGTCCAAAGGGACTTATAAAAATGAGAAGTGGGCAGCGGACCTTTAAGAACACTGAAACACATGCTAAAATACAAGTCAAGAATATAGA
Organism: Megalonaias nervosa; assembly: GCA_016617855.1. Lineage (NCBI taxonomy): Eukaryota > Metazoa > Mollusca > Bivalvia > Unionida > Unionidae > Megalonaias > Megalonaias nervosa. The sequence goes on from JAECUM010046202.1 coordinate 23,526, forward strand.
TGTGACATAATCTCATTGATTGATATTTTAAACATATAACAAACAGAACAGCTGCATAAACAGATTCATCTGAAAGATGTTTAATAAGTTTTGCCTTCAGAATATTCAGACAAACTTAAGTTGGAGCAATAAAATTGTACTACACTTGCATTTAAGGTATGCAATGTACCATTTCAAAACTGCTGTATATATCTTACCAAAGTATACATGTCTCAATCTACTATGGGTAAAGAAATTAAAAAGCAAATTTCTTTAAAACTGATATGAAAAATATGTACAGGAAGAGCACATTTGTAAAAAGAAGCAAAATTTAAACAGCATGTTAAAAAACCGTACTGCATAATTATACTGAAGTACTCTTAACTTCAGAGACAACACTATTTTCTGATGGAAATATTCAAATTTACATTTTTGAAACATGGTAATACTTTCAATGTTTGTTTGTTGAATAACAAATATATAAGACTACTTCACTGACATGAAAAATATTTGCTTAACAAACATATGAAAATGTACAAATAACAAAACTATAAATCTGAATACAAATTTAAACTTTCTTGGCCTGAATGCAAATTAATAGAATTACTATAAAGAAATCTAAGAACACACTGTAATCACAACTGGAAAATCTACCCTATTTGTCGGCTTATAAGTCACTGTCAAGTTTATGTCGAATTTGCACATTTTGTACAGTTTCCATCCTTCATCTATATAAAAGTAGATGCTGAGTATAAGACAAAGAAAGAGCAATACCTTGTATTTTTACTACTGTTTGTTCCACATAGCATCGTGAATTTTCCATAAATTCGCAGATCTGCACCATAATGTAGCTAAAAGTACCTAATTTGTTTCACACAAAATATTTAAAACAAATTAGCTACTTTTAGCTACAGATGACCTGAAAAGTTAATAATTTACAGATAGGTTAAAATTCGCAATGCTGTGTGAAATTAACTTTAGCAACTTCCATTATCAGGGCTATTAATAGTATGTATTTCAGATTACAGGGAAATTGCATCACTGATGCTAAAATGTCTTTTCCAGAGTTTTGTTTTGATGAGAAAGGCATGTGCATTCTATTTCATGCTATTTTGTACATTACTGCCCTGTTTATCTGCAGCTTTTATGAAAGAGAAAACAGTAATAAAGTAAACAGTAAATGTAAACTAATAAAATACATGCCATAATCCTTCAGTTTCAAATTTAAATATTCACAATATTTATATCCATATAGGTTTCATTTACGTCAAATCCCCAAAATGACCATATTGTGTAATTTTCTTTGTATGCACAATAACATCTCCTTTCCCAGCAAATAAGAGTAAGTTCATGAACACTTGCCATAGTCATATGATATATAGTTTTCATCTTTGCTCATGCTAGTTGTTGAGGACAAAATGTGTCACTGGTTGAGAAACTTGCACGAGTAAGCACCTGATATTACATGATACTGTATTCATAATACCCTATGGGTAGTCTTATTTCCCGATTTGATCTGGCCTGCCAAACATTGACTTCAAACAGGTTTTAACTGGAATGACTTGACTCAAGCATTAGTGTATTTAATTAGCATGTAAATAACACTGCAAAGCTGTTTTGTTCTTGAGACAACGGATATCATAATTAAAACTAGAAGAAATTGTTGGCACAGTGGTATCAATTGATAATGGAATGTAGCATTGCCTTTGTACAGGAATATGATCACCATTATCAACTAATTTAACAATACAGATTATAATTGTCCTGAAACCTGTCTCTCATATCAAGGTATATTTTATTTTATCATGAGGTGCAAGAAGAAAAATGCGATGAAATACCTATCTTTGTCATTGTTATTCGTTTTCTAATGCACATATATGTAATCAAATTAAAACAACATATAGTACTAGTACATACTGTTTTAGCGCAATTACATCTGATGCACATGAATTTAATATAAAAAATCATGTAGACAATTTAAGATCCTTCTTATTGTTGGGTGTTAATTTATTTAGTGCGCAATCTCTTTTCAAAACGATAATTATTTTACACATTATTTTCAATACTTTTGGAGAAAAATAATTTTTTTACATAGCAAAAAGTTACACGATCAATGATAACACAATTTGAATGACATAATCCATATACATGACGATTTGGAATATACGATGAAGCCCAGACTTGCTAATCCAAAAGTATCAACTTACAGGCCAGCAAATAGTTATCATCTGTTTGAATTTTGCAGGTAAAGGTTCTAGTTTTTTTTTTAGCTTTAACATAGCTTTAGATTTTGAATTTGTAATAGACTTTAATCTGGCTCCATGGACATCTTGCCATAGTAGGTTCCTTCCTCTTTGCCTTTTCACATGCTGCTTTTCCTGGTAGTGAAGCAGTTCTTATAAACTGTCCCAGTTATCTTTCTACAGCTGCCTTTTCCTCCTTAGACCATGTTACTCTAGTCATTTGCTTCTTTTTTAGCTTTCACACTTGACTTGCAGTTTTTACCTAAAAAAATATCCCTTTTACTTTCAGATCTTACATTCCCCAAACATTAATACCATTTTAAAAAGGAATTGTTCAACTGTTTACCATGTAAGGCCTGTTCCATTAAAACATACAATGGACCCAGGGAAGGCACTTTTAAAGTGGTTACTCACCCAAAGATGCAATTTAAAATTTTCTTATCATTTCAATATGAACTCTGTGAAATAAAAGTACTCTGGCATATAGTTTTAAAAAAGCTGCCTTCCCTGGGTACCATGTATGTTTAAATGGAACAGCCCTAAACAATGTAAAGAAACCAATACTGACAATAGGAAACATTAAAATTAGGATCTTGAGTTCACATTGACAAATATATTATTGTAACCTACTAATAAACTGCTTTAACAGCAACAGCTACCAATGAATATCATCTACAAGCATAGTAAATATTATGTAAAATTTTTAACCTTCAGCATTACAGCCATATAGTACATGAATTGTAGCCAGTCAAAGAAAGTAAACAAGTTTAATTGTTAACATATATAGGAACACATCAAATCAAAAAAGGAATAATGTGCCATTAACTAAATATGATTTAGATATACTGGAACAATTAGATCTGACATAAAATGAACTCAGTTTAATATAGCGGGATAATATTATCACCGATTATTTTTAACAATCTTGAAAGTGCAAACATTAGCATTAACAGTGATTTCTTTATTTTCATGTGAAAAACTTGTGATTTGTAAAAACAATATATTTCTGCTGGTGCTCTAATGCTCTGAAATATAATTATTTTGATACAACAAAAGGTCCAAACAATCTAGTATAATACATTTAGATAACATGTTATAATCATGTAATTTCAACTAAGTGGATATCCATAATACATGCGCTCGTTTTCCAATATGGATCATCATGGGAACTTGAAATTGGTTATTTGTGGTAACCATCAAGAAAGGAATTCACAGCCTTAGTGGTTTTTGTGGTCACATCTGGGTTTTGGGTTGTTTTTTTTAAAGCATTGCACATTAATTTATTTCAAGTGCTAAACCCCAGGGGCATCAAGTTTAATAAATTACCTACATAAATTCTGCTGTTATGTAAATTTAATTTGCATTGTTTGTTAGTTATTTTTTAAAATTTTGTATTTCATTACATGCTGTTGTAATGTAACACTGTATGTTGGACTTGGCCTTGTCCAAAATTGAGTTCATCTTCTGCTTGACCGGAACTGACATTTTTTAAATTTTATTTTGTAAACAAATAATAGATAGTTAAAATATTTTCTATGTGTATGGGCTTAATATCAGGATCATTATTAAAAGAAGTAAATATGTTTATTTGGGTCTGGGTTTAGGTTTTGAAATTCCCTTAGTGTAATTCACATAGTCCAGGTTCTGCTTTCTAATAAAAATTAAATATTTTTATTTTGTAAACATCAGGACCATTCTAGAAGATTATTGTCCATTAGGTATTAGGTCTTTTTAAGAAAATGCTAAAGGTGACCTGAGGTCAAGTAGAGAAATAAATAATTTTGTAACTGAGAGGATTTTTTCAGTTATGCCTTAAGATTTAGCACTTTCAAGCTGAATTATAAGTTGTGGTCAGTATTTTATTTCGGGCTGGAATCTCTTACTTCAAATTATTGAATTCAAGTGATTATTTACCCTGGAAATACAAAAGTGGCCTGATAAAATTCTTGGATGGAGACATTCACTGGAATTTATAGTTAATTCAAACCTGGAATGATATTACTGTGATTCAACAAAAGACTTGGAACGTCAACACTCTACACGCTACTAAAGACACATCAACACCTTCAGCTTTGGATTTAATTTATTCAGGGCTTTAAATTATTAGGACATGTGTCTGTAAGTCTAGGATTATTTGGGATTTAATGCATAATACCATAAGTTCCTTTTAATTACATTTTCACTTTGTATTCTAGGGAAATAAATTATTTGTTGAATATTACAAAGCTTGTTGCTTTTCACTGTTTACTGTTACTTACCTTAAGAGCATGGACTTGTAACACATCTCTTTCTTCTTCTTCATCCTCTGAACCATCATCCGGATGGTTTTCAATAACATCTGTAAGAATAAATCTTCAAATATATTTTCTATTAAACAAAATGTAAGAACTGGATACCTGCCAATTGTTTTCATTATCACAAATGCAATAAGAAGGTAACAAGACCTGCTATGTGTCTTATATGTTGCTATGATCTGACCTATCAGATATGTGACAATGGTGAACCATAATGTATATTTGTATATAGTTTCATCACCATAGTTATTGAAGCTAAGAAAAATATATATCAGATATATCAAACACATTAGACAGAAAATGTTTCGCTGTACATGACACTCTGTCTAACTATGATACATATCTGGGTTAAATATCAGCACAAAGAAATATGAACAGACAAAACAACACTGCAGAATAATCGGACAGACTTTGGATACCACAATGACAACATCGTCCTTCCAGCTATTTTTAATAATAATGAGAAATACTGGATTGCAATGGGAACAAAAAATGAATGAGCAATATGCAAAATGAGGTCATCAAAATCAAAGTAATCATATTTAAACAAATTAATTGGAATTTTAACAAGCTGAATGACATTCTATACCTTAACTTTGTGCCTTACATCATTTCATTATTTCAAGGACCATTTGTCCAGCACAATGTTGATATCTTCCAAGGAGTCAGGATGATCAGTCTTTGGTTGTATCAACAACCCATTCACGTTTTTACTATGCAACAGAAGTTAGAAGCATTATAAGAAGCTGCTACTAGGGTACCAGTCATACCATGTACAGCATCACCCCTGATATATACTGGTGGAGGGTCCATGCACTGCCTGAACAATCACTGATCTATAGCATAACCTATTGGCAATCAACAACAAGGACAAGTTTTCAAGAATGTCTCATACCAGACAGCTCTGCCCATATTGATAAAACTGCTCAGATTTGATTCTAATTGTGTTAATCATACAAAATTTACTCTGCTGCCTTTCTCCTTACAGAAGTATATGCAGATAAAATCAAGCAGTTTTGATTTTCAAAATGTGTTGACCATTTCAGTAGATTGATGAGTTATGGAAGCAGAGATATGCCCAATATGTTTGAACTTAGTGTAAATTTTCTATTAACAAAATGACAAATGACTTTTGGTGGTCAAAAACTTTAAAAACAAACTAAACTACTTGATTCTGTCTGGAAATGGGGCCCCGAGTGGTCTAAAGTGCTCACTGTTACGAATCACTGCCATCTCACCTCTGTCTGCGTGGGTTCGAGTCTCGGGTTCGACCAATGTGGGTATGTGAGAAAGCTTGCCAGTAGCTTATCATGGGTCGGTGGTTCTTTCTAGGGTTTTCCTGGGTTCTTCCTCCACCAATGATACTGGCCACCATGTATAGCCTATCTTTTGCTGAAAAATGGCATTAAACCCTACAACAACAACAACAACTGTCCGGATATACTTTCACGAGGAAAAAGGCGTCATGTTAACTACAGTATGACCAAAGCAATTAGACAATGGAACAACATGTATGCAGCAGAAATTGTTTAGAAAATGTGTGTGTGTGTGCTTTGAATTTTTAATGTAGTTAAGCCTTTTCAGTCACATCGCTATGATGTCTGCAGTGAGACAGTTTATAGCAATGTCTAGCACTGGGGCATCATGCCACATACATGTAGCATCTTGTCCCACCCAGTCACACAGCACTGGCCTTAGCAAAGGTGCGGCCCTATTAGGACCATTTTGTCGGGCCCCCTGTGAACAAGGCATTTGAAAATAAACTTTCAAACAAGTTTTATATGATATTGAACTTAAAAACATTTATATGATATTGAATTTAAAATCGGTCTAACCAGCCTAAGACCGGCCCTGCAATCACATTATCCTGACAACAGGCTAACAAGTGCTAGCACTAACCTCTTAATGCTGAGTGCTAAGCGAGGCAGCTAATAGTACCATTTTTAAAAGTCTTTGGTATGACTCTGCTGGGGTTCGAACCCACAATCTCACGCATTCAAGGCAGACGCTCTAACCACTAGACCACTGGCATGGTTTGTTCAGGAAGTAAGACAATGACCATCCCTAATCCCACTATACATATCAGGGGCGACACCTTACATAGTAGGACTAGGGTGCCAGTGTTATGTTGCTCAGTTAGCAACATTAATACTATAGTAGTCCATCATTCAAGCATTAATTTCTAATTTCTAAATCAGTAACGCAGCCAGTGCCTCTAAATTTAATTCTTTACTGACCACTTAACGGGGTCTTCAATGGGACAACTACTTAATTCATGAACATCATTTAAGATTCAAATAAAGCTAGTCATAATAATACATTAAATACTGCATAAGTAATAAAAACTATGCACTATTCATTTAATTCTACAGAAAATATGGATAAGGAATCTCATGGTAGAAACAATCGTGTTGTTTTGACAAGGTATGCCCTCCTTGCACACAGAGGCAGTGTTCTCAATAGATTTCCAAACTAAAGAGTCATTTGTCAGTTAATTCCAAATTCTCAAGGGCATTTTATAATATGTGTCTTCTCAAAGACTGTAATTTAAATCATTCCTAACAATATGCTGTATGTTTCGATATTTGAGCTATATTAATGTGCTTTATACATGAAAAATCATGGTCTGAAAAACAGCAGATACTATAACAGTATCACCCTACTCCATTTTGATGATGCACCGTTTTGACACCACGTCATAAACTCTCAGTTCTCAAGAGAATGAATCTCTCAATGGCAAAAAAATTGCTTGCCATAAAAATCCATTTCACTAATTATCCTCTTTTGAATCAGTGAAGTTCTCATCAGTTCCAGCTGCAAAGAGCTATTCGAGATTACTAACAAGCTAATGTCAAGGAACAAATGTACACCACTTCCAACTACATTCTCTCTAGTCAACCTTCCGGACCTGTTTGCAAATTTCTTCCGTGACAAAGTACAAACCATCAGAGAAAGCTTGTCAACAGAATTTCACTTGACTTGTCGTCACCATACAGTTGCGATACAGAATTTCAGCGGCAACCGTTAGCAGCATTTGAACCTGTCTCTATGGATTTAGTACGTACAATCGTAATGAAGAGTGCACCAAAGTCATGTGAACTTGATCCTATTCCGATATCACTGCTGCTTGAGTGCTTAGATCCAATATTGCCTTCACTAACTGATGTTATTAATACCTCTCTCTCATCCGGGGAATTCCCATCATTTTTAAAACTGTCATTGTAAAGCCTCTGCTGAAGAAACCAACACTCGACCATAACGATTTAAAGAACTACCGCCCAGTTTCTAATCTCCAATTCATGTCGAAAATCTTAGAAAAAGTTGTTCTATCCCAACTTGTATCTCATTTGAATTCAAACAGTCTTTTTAGCAATGTACAGTCTGCATATCGCCCTTGCCACAGTACTGAAACTACTCTTCTGAAAGTAGTTAATGACCTTCTCTCTGCTTTGGATAGCGGAAAGATTACAGTCCTCACTCTCCTTGACTTATCTGCAGCATTTGACACAATAGACCATGATATATTACTTCACCGTCTCCAGCATGTATTTGGCATTCATGATACAGCCTTACTATGGTTCAAGTCCTACTTGGTCAACAGGACACAAATTGTGTCCGCAAATGGAAAACACTCCAGCCCATTTGATCTATGTTGTGGTGTTCCACAGGGGTCTGTTCTTGGACCTGTTCTCTTCATTCTATACACTCAGCCACTCTCAAGTGTCGTAGATCATCATCCAGTGTCTCACCAATTGTATGCTGATGACACTCGAATATACAAATCTAGCCACCCAACTGAAGTTGAAGCTACCATCCAAGGTGTAGAGAGGTGCATTTCCGATGTGAAATCATGGATGACATGTAACAAGCTGCAGATGAATGATGATAAAACTGATGCCACTAAAACACTTGTGTGTTCCTTAGTACTTTAAAGACTGGGCTATTGTAACTCAATTCTGTCTGGTTCGTCTCAATATCTACTCCAGAAATTTCAAAAAGTTCAAAACACAGCTTCTCGGATCATCCTTAGAGTACCACGATCAGAGCACACTCTCCCCTGCTCTATCCCTACACTGGCTATCCATTCGATCCAGAATTAAATACAAAATTTGTTCTCTGTGCTACGTTTCACTGACGGGCTCCAGTCCAACATACCAATCTGACCTCACCCATGTGTACACACCAGCAAGATACTTAAGCTCCTCTTCTGACACTCGTATTCTCATTATTCCCACTATGAAAATGAAATCATATGGACGTTCTTTTGCATACCAGGGCCCAGCAACGCGGAACAAATTGCCCACTGAACTTAGACACAAAGACACAGTGATCTCATTCAAGAGAGCTCTTAAAACTCACCTATTTTAACTGCAAGAACAGACTTAAATACCTAATAATGTTTCCTTACCTTAAATATTTACAGCATCTTTTCTGTTTTCTAATTTCTTGGCGTTTGTTTTTATTTTTGTAATCATATCATTATATATGTTTTTTTTAAGTGTTTTCAAATGTTGTAAAGCGCTTAGAGCTTCTAAAGATTAAGCGCTATACAAAGTCCTCATTATTATTATTATTATTATTATTATTATTATTATTATTATTATTATCAAAGTCCTTAGTAGCTATTTCGATGAGGCAAACCAACCTCTGCCTAAAACAGTCAGCTACTAAACATGTGGTGGCAATGTGACAGATAGTGGGCACCTACACCAGTAACATTGTTTAGAATACTGTAATGAATTCTCAAGTTCCATGCGGAGCTGTTGTAACCGATTTTTTTTTTCAGGTGGTTCTCTGTTACTGTAATTTACGTATATTTACAAGAAACAACTACTTTTATGATACATTTCTTAGTTGTATCGGCATCCTTTACATTTGTTTTAGGGACCCCGGGTGGCTGAGTGGTCTAAAGTGCTCACTATTCCGGATCACTGCCGTCTCACCTCCGTCCTTGTGGGTTCGAGTCTCAGGCTCGGCTAACGTGGATATGTGAGAAAGCTTGCCAGTAGCTTCTCTTGGGTCGGTGGTTCTTCCCGGGGTTTTCCAGGGTTCTTCCTCCACCAGTTATACTAGCCGCCATGTATAGCCTATCTTGTGCTGAAAAATGGCTTTAAACCCTACAACAACAACAACAACAACAACAACAACAACAATGTTTGTTATATATCAAAGTACTATGATCTTGGATGACGATAAAAGCAATTTTACTTTAAAAACAAATTTTCAATAATCCTTTAACAGAATCTTGATATTTAACTTAATCTGACCTACATAATTTAGTTCTTTTGAAGATAAAGGTAAGAATGATAATAAATTGAAATCAAAATCTTCTCCTGTAACTTTGTCTTTGTCTACAATTATATGTACTTTTCGAGAAATGGGTTAAGATGGATGCATATGCACATTGGTCATTAATTTTTTAAAAATGGGTCATAAGCTAATCTAATAAGCTAGACTTTTTACTAACAAGTACATGATTTTACTATAATACCATAATTTTCCCCAACTTTTATTAATTTTGCTTTCGAGACAAAATCTCTCCCCCAATCAAAATCGTGATAAATATAAGAAAACCTCTAGGAATGTTAAAGTGAGTTTTTTTTTGTCGCATTTTCCCTGTAAATCTGAGTTTCTATGTACTACTATTGTTAGTCTAAAACACTGTTTTATACTGGAGCATATATTACAACGGTGGCACGGGGAGTAGTAGACTTGTGTGAAGGTCCGAAGTGCGACAAATCTTAACTCTGGTAGTTTGGGAGCCATATATTTTTGGATGACGTCACCAAGATTTGTATGTGGGAACCACATATTTATGGCACAGGACAGTGTCGTCTTCTGATGTCCAGTCTAGGCCAACAATTAACCGTGTGCTAATAATTAGCAGTGAAAATGCACTTGTATAAGTCCATAGCTCTGTATCAATGTAACAAAACATCAGTGAAACAAATATTACAACAGACTCATTTGCCCAAGAAAGCTGTTGTCAACACTGTATGTTGATGTAAGCAATATGGTGACTGTTAATTATAGTTGCAATCTCGCAGCTGACTCAGCCAGTTGCTGCTGACATTCGTATATATGTATGGAATAGTCCTAATAGAATAAAGTTTGTTAGGGCTTTGTGTGAAGTGTAGAGGTATAAATAACAATATGGAGAGTTTTCCAAACTTGAGTATTAATTTTCAGGAGGAATATATGTGTTGATGTGAAAGTGCTCTGACATATTACGTGTTTACATGGCCAACACATTCCATCCCATTCAGTAACAACATTAAGTTCCAGTAAATCGAACTTAAACTATAGTCTGAATATACCTCCCCGTTTATTTGTACCCACCCCCCCTTCCAATTTAAAAAACACAAGCACAAATGAGATCAAAGATGCTCAGGACTTAATCATTTTATTTATTGATTTATAATTTCAAACCAGATTATGCCCGGGGGTGGGGGTGGGGGTGGGTGGGGTGGGGGTGGGGGTGGGGGCCCTAACACAGTTATCATCTGCAAGCTTCACTTCAAATGAAGTTTTCAGTTTAAAAGAACTCCATGCTTGTCAGTCGTTTCTGGTTCCTGGATAAGTTCATTTTCTGCGAAGGAGTATATGCAGGACTACACATATACGCACATAGAAGGAAAATACTACGTTGTCTGCTTCCTATATTTAAAATGTCGAATCAAGCAAAAGAAAAGAATGATAACTACAAATGTGCCTTTCCCGTGGATTTAACAAGCGTTATAATTTCTTTATTCATGTAAGGAATGAGATATAAAAGTTTGTTTATCAACGAGTCTGTCATGTGCAGAGCCTTATCTTCTGTTGAGGCATATATTGCATCATCAATAGTGAGAACTGTACTAGCTTGAAAGGGACCAACCGTTTACTTTTCGAGGGTATCAGGAACTGACACAGAGGTATTCCATTTTCCTTTCCTTGCCTATCTGACTTGTTTTAATTTTCTTTTTCGTTTTCGTTCTTTTTTGGAATAAAAAAAACTAAACAACAAAAAGCACAATATTCTTCTTGTATTATAAAGTTCATTTTGGTCTGCTTCTCTCTCAACAATGAAGTTGAAAAGGAAATGAGAGAGAGAGAGAGAGAGAGAGAGAGAGAGAGTGATCCACTTTTCGTTAACCCACTCTTATGACATCATTGTGAACTGTTTGTGACATGGGAATATAATAATCAAAACCTTCGCACACGGGCTCGTATTGTTGCTTACAATTTAACTGTCAGTCATAATATTATTTTATACTATGTGTATGACTGATAGTTAAATATAAGTAATGATATGAGGCCCTGTGCATCAAGGTCATTGGTGGAACGGGACACAAGCAAGTTGTCACAGATGATAACGAATGAAAGAACGGACAGCTGTTTTGAACGAATATAATAAACAACTGTATAAAGAATCTTTTTGTTTCTTACCAATTTGATCGAGGTCCTGCCATCTTCCAAGAGTTAGGTCACAGGCGCATTAGGTCTCGAAGGAATAAAATCCATGTACACACCAAATCACACGCCAAAAAACACTGCACTATATCAGTCTCACGGGGCTTAAAAAATCGCTCTTTTTGCTGGCATTACCAGTTTACCATTATAAAAAAATTATTCTTTTTAAATCACTAATAATACTAGTAGTTATTTTTATGAGTCGTATTTATAGGTATACGAAATTTACAGTGACACTGCACAGAAGCGATGTTCTGATTGGATGACAAACAATCAGAAGTCACACGCCTTCTGATTGGCTAAGCGTTTGCACACCAGTCTACAGCCCAAGGAAGACTGCAAATTGTGTGAACTATACACACGGAGTGTAACTCACTGTCAGACATTACCCACTTTGTGAGGACTATCACAATAACACGTAGCTCATCTAATATGATCATTCTCAACCATTTGCTGATAAATCATTTCAAGACTGTAGCAAGTCCTCGAGATGTTGGTGTGCATTCAAACTTAGGTCCTCGCAAGTATAGCAAAACACACACACATACACACACACACACACGCACACACACACACACACACACACACATATATATATATATATATATATATATATATATATATATATATATATATAGCGGCAGGCAGGGTGAACCCTACAACTTTTTTGCTCGAATCCGTGAGCAAAAATAAAGGTTCCTACAGAGGCTGAAAAAACAATGTCAATAACTCTAATCCAAAGCCTCTAACCGAGATTATTTCCATGCGGTTGAAAACGGATAAGAAATCTTTTGGGTTAGCTCATTTTTGTTATTCCATCGTTGACGTATTTTGTTTTTATTTTATAGTGCGTTTCGTTTACTCGCTGGGTCACTCAATTTTTGTCGTTGACCCTGCCTGCTGCTGTAATTAACCAAAGATTTTATCAAGACCTATACGATATCTAGATCTTGGGTCATGTAAATTTATTGTAATAAATCCGAACGGAACAGCTTGTGCTTTTGAAAAGAAGTTTTTAAACTTGATCATGTTCATATCCCCTGAACACCAAGTATAATAAATATTTTGTAAGGTATAATTATCTACTCCATTAAACACGACTAAAATATTGCAGTTATCTCTGATCACTTTTGGAATTTGTGTATATCGCTGAGTAACATAAATCACGTCAGTATTTTTATGTCTACCTCGAGAAAATATCCGAGCTGGATTTGATTGTTCGTCCAGCATAACGTCATTGAAAGAATTTTATGAAAAATGCCTCCTCAAGCAATTATTTCGTCATTCTACTATTATCAAACATTATGAATGAGATAGGAGATTGTTTTTTCTGCGATCTAACAAATACTCCTCAACAGTTGGAGGGTTTTCTTTGTGATGCGTGTATTTCAGACATCTCTTATTGTAATAGAATAGCATTGCTCTGTAATTATTTCCTCCGCACTTTGCGCAAATATTTATTTTTCCTCGTACTCCAATTCCACAGCACAGACAGGGTTTTATCCCCCCTGAGCCTTTCTTGAGCATGTAATTATGATGACCGCAGTATTCTCCACGGCATCGTTTATTACATGTTTCTGTTCTTCCTTGAATTATCCACATGCAGTTATTTTCGCCTGTTTGAAATGGCATTATATATATATATATGTGATATAAATTTTAATTAAACTTTATTTGCGTGTTGTATTATTATATAAGATAGAAAAAAAACCCCCAAAAAACAACACAACGATAGACATAACACTAACCACAGATATACCGGCAAGTATATCAAATAATAATATTTTAATAAAAAATAATTATTTATCCTGCCCGACTGAATACGATATCGACGAGAAACTTCGTGATTTTAATGTTAAATTGCTCGAAGAAGCCCCGCAGAATGAATTACAAGATGTTGCTAAAATTCAGCTATTGGCATTTACAGGAATATTATTCGCTGTTTCTAAATTCATTCAACGATATTATCTGGTATTCATCGAAAGAAGACGTTATTAACGGTCTCATCGTACTTGGTAATAATAAAAACGAGGCATTCTGTCAGGGGATAATTATACAACATTTCAATAAATTCTACTTGTTTATTTCAGATAATGATTTTAACAGATTTGCTAATGAATTTATCAATCAGTCTTCAGTAACAGAAATTATTCCTAAATTCCGATTGAGATATCCTGTCTTTGATATTGATACAAAGTTTATCTGCAACTCAGATACTGAAAAAATCAATATCGAAGCTGTCATTGATTATTTTGCATCATTATGCGAATGTGAACGTAGACATATATATATGTATTTGAAACAAATAATGGTTATCATGTTCTTTGTAAATCAACGCCGGTAACGTTTGATCAACAACGAGTATTAACAAATCGAGCCGCTGATCAAAAGAATCCAGACTGGCAGATTGATCGTCAGGCTGGTCTGTATAGCATCAAACTGAATAAAACAAAATCATACAAACCCCTGATAAAATCAGGACAAAATACTTCATGCAAGCGGCTAATTTCTCACGATGATTATTTTGATGCATCTGAATTACTAACATGTCCAACTTTGATTCAGCCTCGCTATGTAGAACATAACGTTGAAGTTCAAGATAGAATAATTATTAACTGCGATGAGATCTCCACGGAGAATCTTGAGCGGATTTCCGCTGCTTTGACAGGAGAACCTGATCAGTTGATCAATATCATTAATGTATCCCAGAACAGATTTACAATATCGAGGAAGCCCGGTCATTATTGTAATATCTGCGAGCGTAGACATGGATATAATCACATTCATGGTTATATCGAAGATAAATGTGATAATTGCCTCGTATACGTTAACGATAATCATTATTCGATCTGCTGTCTAAGATCAACGGGAAAACAAATAACACTTCCGATTGATGGAGTTATTATTGATGAGGCCGTTGAAAAGTAATTGCTGGTGCATCTGATAACACTGAGCTTGTACAAATGATCAAACAACTTCCAGCTGAGCGATCAAAAGACAGGAAATACCTAAAATATCTGATTAGAATGAAGCGCAGATTTCGTTATCCTGGATATTTCAGAGAGAGAAATCCAGATCATCTATATACTGTGCTGCCAATCCACGAATCAGGATCAGGCTGTAAAATAATTCCCTCCGAGGATTATATCGACGGATCAGCATGTGGAATGGGAAAATCAGAAGCAGCATGGAAATCATTGAAAGATGATCAATCTGTAGTAATTATATCCTACAGAAAAACATTCACCGAGAGAGTCAAGTCTGATTATGGAATTGAGTCATACATGGATATAGATGGTAATATCACATTCGATCAAAATACAACTGCACGTCGTGTTGTAGTACAATGGGAGTCATTACATAGGATTCGAGGAGTTCCTGACGTACTTATCGTTGATGAATGGCATGGGATTCGAAGGCAACAGTTTTCGTCAATCAAACACAGCAGAGATCGCTGGAATAAATTCGCCAGATTAGTAACGGCGTGTAAAAGATTAATTGTTCTCGATGCAGATGCTGATAACGACGATTTAATATTGTTCAGAGACAAGATGGGCCGGTCATCAATGAAATTTATAATCAACGATTACAAACCCGATCATGACAAGAAGTTCATCGTTGAAAATTCTCACAGAATCAATCTTCACGATCTACTTGAACAATTACGATGCAACAAAGACACGAATAACAAAATCGCAGTATTTACTCATAATAAGTAGAAGACAAACTATTCCGTGGAGAATCTGGCAAAGCAACTACAATATCATGGATATCGTGTAAGATATTATTATGCAGATACTGATCCTGCACAGAAGAAATCAGACTTCAGCAATATTAATCATGCATTCGATGATTATGACGTTGTAATTACTAATCACACATTAGAAGCAGGAGTTAGTATCGTTGATGATCGATTCAAAACGATGTATGTGTTTTCTGAGGAATTAGGATCGGTAGAAGCGACTAAGCAGGCTATTCACAGATTCCGCTGCGTTAATGAGATTCATTATTCAGCGACGAGAAAACAACGAGAATGCAAATTACCTCTGAATCATGAGGGCATTGAAAAGGTCATTATTGATCGTGAAAGATTGATTGATAACGATACAAAATTATTCAGATGTCCTAATGCTGGAGAATTACAAACTGCATGTGGTTTTGCTTATATCAGCGATATTATCGATGAGAATAATTCTAAGATGTATTTCACGGCGAGATTGATAACTATGATGAAAAACACCGGATATGAAATAATCGAACCTCCCATTGATGATTATGAAACATGGGCGAGAAAATACAATATTGAAAAATCCTCCGATAAAGACATCAAGAATAATCCTGTTGTTGATAAATTTCTAAAATTATCTGTTGGTGATCGGATAAAACAATCTCAAGTCGATAATAATCACGACGATAACATTATTCAGTATTACAGATATAATCCACAGGAGAAGTTAGAACCTTAAGAGGCGAAGAAATCGTTCTTGAATAATATGTTTCAATGTGATGTTGGTAAATTACCAGCCGATCAAATAGAATATCTATACAAGAACTCAACACAGTTAAAACGTTCTCAGCGAATAATCGTCGATAAATTCAATAATGGTCATTCGATCGATACAGAAATATTTCGATCAGATAAACTAAGTCCCAAGGAGGAGTTAACTGTTATCAGAGAATTTCTAACATCATTGAATTTACCTGACATTATACCTGACGATCTATCAGTAACAACAACAACGATATCAGGACCAGATCTACGATTGTATATCGAGAATATGATCAACGATCCTGATCTACTGCAGAATTATAACGAAATATTAAGAAACTGGTCTAGCATATTTCCTGAATCACGACCTCGGACAAATAAATTAACCATCAAAAACATCATCGAGAAGATCAAGTTGATTTATAAAGGATTTGGAGCATCATTAACGGCTATAGATAAAATTAATCCTTCAAGATCAGACTACACACTCAACTATCCTGTATGGCCTAAATCAGATTTTATTGACGATCCTCGCTGGAGGAATTATCTTAATACATGTCAAGGATATTATGGTGGCGATGACATTACAATCACAGATCAACGTATTGAAGCACTAAAATTTCATGTATGGAGTATTAATGGTTGGTTTAACAATGTTTGATAGAACACTCAGATTTCAATAATAATCATTTTATCCTTGAATGTTGAATCGCGCCATTTCTATATAATATATTATTCATGGCGCGATTCAACAATCATGATACAGGTATTAGAATTACATAATAACTGTTGTATCTTTGATTTTCCCTCCCCTACATATTTCAGATCTGCAATGGTGATTGGTGAAAACACAAAAAAAAAAATAAATATACAAACTCCAAAGCGCATGATAAAAAAGAAGACCCCGCAACGATTGAAGATTTTATGATGGCAGTTTAATCCTTTAACAATCAAAGATTGATTTAACAAGTATGATTTTACATCAAATTTAATCATAGCGATAGTATATAATATGGTATCAGTGAATGACCTAATAGCGCTTAATACTATTAACAAACATATTGGAAAAGACAATTATTTTCAAGATGCAATGATTCACGGACCAAACGGCGAGAGATATTTTATGCCACCGCCGGATTCTCAAATAACATTTAGAATTATTGATAGTAAAATTATTCCAGTTATCGGTAAAGTAACTGATTTAATAGAATTTTCGTTAATCAAGATTGTTGATGAGTTTTCCGAGGTATTTGATAATCGATTTAATTTACTCTGCAAGTCTGTTGATGAAATAGAAAAACTTCTTGGCAGATCTCTTTCTCCAGAAGAGGAAAAAGCTAAAAAGGTCGTTGATGATTTAATGGTATGCAATACTGCTAAAACAACCAATAACAATGAAATTTCTGGTGGAAGATTAGCAAATAGCAGAAGAAAAAAATAATTTACTAGAATCTGATAAAATTGATTTAATTTTTCTGTTAACATTATACTATGAATCTCAATGACATAAGCGCGCTCAACATCATTTATAGACATAAGGGAGAAACCAATTATTTTCATAATATATTGATTCGAGGACGGGGGAGGAAAATGTATTTTATACCACCACTACATTCTTATATAACATTTAAGCTTGTTGATAACAAAATTATTCCGTTTATAAATACAACATCAAATCTAACAAAGGATTCATTAATAAAGATTTACGAGGTATTTATGTTTGAATTCTATCGTCGATTAATCTTAATGAGTAAACCAAGATCGGAAATAGAAAAGATTCTCAATCGACCTCTTTACAAAAATGAGATAGAAGCTAAAAATATTGTTGATTGGATAATATCGAATGAATCTAAAATAGGTTATTATCAACGAAATATTAATAATGAGCGTTCAAATACTTGGAGTCAGAAATTATCTTCATATATGATTAGAGCGTCCACAGTTGCTCTTAGAATGATGAATCAATATTTAGCTTTATGAAGGATTAGCAAGTGGAATAATAATAATAATAATAATACAATAAATCAATGAAATCGCTGATAGATACATTATTATTATTATTATTATTATTATTATTATTATTATTATTATTATTATCTATAGCATGCCGCAGCATCATATTGGAGGTAATAAATCTAAAGTTCGAGTATAAACAGGATGAATGAAATATATTGCACTATCAATTTTTTTTCCATTATAGCGTTTAAACAGATAACCACCTTTACCATAAAAATAATCAAGCCTCTTCTGATCACTTAAGTTTATATCAACAAGCCTGTTTAGTGCTTCTTCACGAGATAGGTTTTTACCACATTTTACCTTTTCCAACACAACATCGATCCAAGGCATAATGTTGTAAAGCTGATACTATAATCACGAGCAATCTTTGATGCGCTTTGCATACCTCGCAAGCTGCAGATTTTTAACTCGTCTTCAGGTGTGATATAAGTAATTCTTGGCATTATTGTTATAATGAACTTGACAAACAATAAAATGTTTATCAAATCGAGGATAATTATTTCATCATTCTGATGCTTCCATCAATCAAATCAACATAATCAAAGATAGAACAGTTATTTTATCATTCTGATGACTGTATCAGCATTTACGCGATCTGTACATAAATAATATATATCTATATAGAAAAGTGCAGATCGCATAAACACAGATAGAATGATCATTTTGTCATTCTGATGCTTCTGATATACAATCAAGATAGAAATGTTATTATTGAAATCTGATACCCTTGCAGTTGATCAGAAAAAATAATAATTATCACAAAAATATTTTTCTCAGCATAATAATATCTTAGCACTTTTTCAAGTGTTTTGAAATTCTTGTAATACAGTCTTTTAGTACTTACTTAAAGTATGTAATTCCTTTGATCAATAGTAATGCGGAAGATTGCTGTGATTATAGTATCAGCTTTACAACATTATACGATATTTGGAGAAAACATAATGTAATTCGTGATAATCGAGATTTTCATAATGAGATTGAAAACAAACCGAGGATTATTACCTTTGATAAATCCGATCAGAGCGGATCTGATAATAATATTAATAGGATTCTGCTTGAGTTAAATAGTATTAAGTCACAGCTGAATGAAATCAAACAGAAATCAAAATCGATTAATAAACAAACCAAGAATAATATAAATATTGAAGAGGATAGATTTAAATCAATCAATGATGGTTGTAAAATAAAATTTAATTTGTTTGATGAAGATGAATCAAAACATAAGGCTAAAGAAGAACAACGTAATATTGATAGAGAAGAATTGAAAAAGCAGTATGATCAAATACCTTGGATTGATGTTGTGTTGGAAAAGGTAAAATGTGGTAAAAACCTATCTCGTGAAGAAGCACTAAACAGGCTTGTTGATATAAACTTAAGTGATCAGAAGAGGCTTGATTATTTTTATGGTAAAGGTGGTTATCTGTTTAAACGCTATAATGGAAAAAAATTGATAGTGCAATATATTTCATTCATCCTGTTTATACTCGAACTTTAGATTTATTACCTCCAATATGATGCTGCGGCATGCTATAGATAATAATAATAATAATAATAATAATAATAATAATAATAATAATAATAATAATAATAATAAATATAATAATAATGTATCTATCAGCGATTTCATTGATTTATTGTATTATTATTATTATTATTCCACTTGCTAATCCTTCATAAAGCTAAATATTGATTCATCATTCTAAGAGCAACTGTGGACGCTCTAATCATATATGAAGATAATTTCTGACTCCAAGTATTTGAACGCTCATTATTAATATTTCGTTGATAATAACCTATTTTAGATTCATTCGATATTATCCAATCAACAATATTTTTAGCTTCTATCTCATTTTTGTAAAGAGGTCGATTGAGAATCTTTTCTATTTCCGATCTTGGTTTACTCATTAAGATTAATCGACGATAGAATTCAAACATAAATACCTCGTAAATCTTTATTAATGAATCCTTTGTTAGATTTGATGTTGTATTTATAAACGGAATAATTTTGTTATCAACAAGCTTAAATGTTATATAAGAATGTAGTGGTGGTATAAAATACATTTTCCTCCCCCGTCCTCGAATCAATATATTATGAAAATAATTGGTTTCTCCCTTATGTCTATAAATGATGTTGAGCGCGCTTATGTCATTGAGATTCATAGTATAATGTTAACAGAAAAATTAAATCAATTTTATCAGATTCTAGTAAATTATTTTTTTCTTCTGCTATTTGCTAATCTTCCACCAGAAATTTCATTGTTATTGGTTGTTTTAGCAGTATTGCATACCATTAAATCATCAACGACCTTTTTAGCTTTTTCCTCTTCTGGAGAAAGAGATCTGCCAAGAAGTTTTTCTATTTCATCAACAGACTTGCAGAGTAAATTAAATCGATTATCAAATACCTCGGAAAACTCATCAACAATCTTGATTAACGAAAATTCTATTAAATCAGTTACTTTACCGATAACTGGAATAATTTTACTATCAATAATTCTAAATGTTATTTGAGAATCCGGCGGTGGCATAAAATATCTCTCGCCGTTTGGTCCGTGAATCATTGCATCTTGAAAATAATTGTCTTTTCCAATATGTTTGTTAATAGTATTAAGCGCTATTAGGTCATTCACTGATACCATATTATATACTATCGCTATGATTAAATTTGATGTAAAATCATACTTGTTAAATCAATCTTTGATTGTTAAAGGATTAAACTGCCATCATAAAATCTTCAATCGTTGCGGGGTCTTCTTTTTTATCATGCGCTTTGGAGTTTGTATATTTATTTTTTTTTTTGTGTTTTCACCAATCACCATTGCAGATCTGAAATATGTAGGGGAGGGAAAATCAAAGATACAACAGTTATTATGTAATTCTAATACCTGTATCATGATTGTTGAATCGCGCCATGAATAATATATTATATAGAAATGGCGCGATTCAACATTCAAGGATAAAATGATTATTATTGAAATCTGAGTGTTCTATCAAACATTGTTAAACCAACCATTAATACTCCATACATGAAATTTTAGTGCTTCAATACGTTGATCTGTGATTGTAATGTCATCGCCACCATAATATCCTTGACATGTATTAAGATAATTCCTCCAGCGAGGATCGTCAATAAAATCTGATTTAGGCCATACAGGATAGTTGAGTGTGTAGTCTGATCTTGAAGGATTAATTTTATCTATAGCCGTTAATGATGCTCCAAATCCTTTATAAATCAACTTGATCTTCTCGATGATGTTTTTGATGGTTAATTTATTTGTCCGAGGTCGTGATTCAGGAAATATGCTAGACCAGTTTCTTAATATTTCGTTATAATTCTGCAGTAGATCAGGATCGTTGATCATATTCTCGATATACAATCGTAGATCTGGTCCTGATATCGTTGTTGTTGTTACTGATAGATCGTCAGGTATAATGTCAGGTAAATTCAATGATGTTAGAAATTCTCTGATAACAGTTAACTCCTCCTTGGGACTTAGTTTATCTGATCGAAATATTTCTGTATCGATCGAATGACCATTATTGAATTTATCGACGATTATTCGCTGAGAACGTTTTAACTGTGTTGAGTTCTTGTATAGATATTCTATTTGATCGGCTGGTAATTTACCAACATCACATTGAAACATATTATTCAAGAACGATTTCTTCGCCTCTTAAGGTTCTAACTTCTCCTGTGGATTATATCTGTAATACTGAATAATGTTATCGTCGTGATTATTATCGACTTGAGATTGTTTTATCCGATCACCAACAGATAATTTTAGAAATTTATCAACAACAGGATTATTCTTGATGTCTTTATCGGAGGATTTTTCAATATTGTTTTTTCTCGCCCATGTTTCATAATCATCAATGGGAGGTTCGATTATTTCATATCCGGTGTTTTTCATCATAGTTATCAATCTCGCCGTGAAATACATCTTAGAATTATTCTCATCGATAATATCGCTGATATAAGCAAAACCACATGCAGTTTGTAATTCTCCAGCATTAGGACATCTGAATAATTTTGTATCGTTATCAATCAATCTTTCACGATCAATAATGACCTTTTCAATGCCCTCATGATTCAGAGGTAATTTGCATTCTCGTTGTTTTCTCGTCGCTGAATAATGAATCTCATTAACGCAGCGGAATCTGTGAATAGCCTGCTTAGTCGCTTCTACCGATCCTAATTCCTCAGAAAACACATACATCGTTTTGAATCGATCATCAACGATACTAACTCCTGCTTCTAATGTGTGATTAGTAATTACAACGTCATAATCATCGAATGCATGATTAATATTGCTGAAGTCTGATTTCTTCTGTGCAGGATCAGTATCTGCATGATAATATCTTACACGATATCCATGATATTGTAGTTGCTTTGCCAGATTCTCCACGGAATAGTTTGTCTTCTACTTATTATGAGTAAATACTGCGATTTTGTTATTCGTGTCTTTGTTGCATCGTAATTGTTCAAGTAGATCGTGAAGATTGATTCTGTGAGAATTTTCAACGATGAACTTCTTGTCATGATCGGGTTTGTAATCGTTGATTATAAATTTCATTGATGACCGGCCTATCTTGTCTCTGAACAATATTAAATCGTCGTTATCAGCATCTGCATCGAGAACAATTAATCTTTTACACGCCGTTACTAATCTGGCGAATTTATTCCAGCGATCTCTGCTGTGTTTGATTGACGAAAACTGTTGCCTTCGAATCCCATGCCATTCATCAACGATAAGTACGTCAGGAACTCCTCGAATCCTATGTAATGACTCCCATTGTACTACAACACGACGTGCAGTTGTATTTTGATCGAATGTGATATTACCATCTATATCCATGTATGACTCAATTCCATAATCAGACTTGACTCTCTCGGTGAATGTTTTTCTGTAGGATATAATTACTACAGATTGATCATCTTTCAATGATTTCCATGCTGCTTCTGATTTTCCCATTCCACATGCTGATCCGTCGATATAATCCTCGGAGGGAATTATTTTACAGCCTGATCCTGATTCGTGGATTGGCAGCACAGTATATAGATGATCTGGATTTCTCTCTCTGAAATATCCAGGATAACGAAATCTGCGCTTCATTCTAATCAGATATTTTAGGTATTTCCTGTCTTTTGATCGCTCAGCTGGAAGTTGTTTGATCATTTGTACAAGCTCAGTGTTATCAGATGCACCAGCAATTACTTTTTCAACGGCCTCATCAATAATAACTCCATCAATCGGAAGTGTTATTTGTTTTCCCGTTGATCTTGGACAGCAGATCGAATAATGATTATCGTTAACGTATACGAGGCAATTATCACATTTATCTTCGATATAACCATGAATGTGATTATATCCATGTCTACGCTCGCAGATATTACAATAATGACCGGGCTTCCTCGATATTGTAAATCTGTTCTGGGATACATTAATGATATTGATCAACTGATCAGGTTCTCCTGTCAAAGCAGCGGAAATCCGCTCAAGATTCTCCGTGGAGATCTCATCGCAGTTAATAATTATTCTATCTTGAACTTCAACGTTATGTTCTACATAGCGAGGCTGAATCAAAGTTGGACATGTTAGTAATTCAGATGCATCAAAATAATCATCGTGAGAAATTAGCCGCTTGCATGAAGTATTTTGTCCTGATTTTATCAGGGGTTTGTATGATTTTGTTTTATTCAGTTTGATGCTATACAGACCAGCCTGACGATCAATCTGCCAGTCTGGATTCTTTTGATCAGCGGCTCGATTTGTTAATACTCGTTGTTGATCAAACGTTACCGGCGTTGATTTACAAAGAACATGATAACCATTATTTGTTTCAAATACATATATATATGTCTACGTTCACATTCGCATAATGATGCAAAATAATCAATGACAGCTTCGATATTGATTTTTTCAGTATCTGAGTTGCAGATAAACTTTGTATCAATATCAAAGACAGGATATCTCAATCGGAATTTAGGAATAATTTCTGTTACTGAAGACTGATTGATAAATTCATTAGCAAATCTGTTAAAATCATTATCTGAAATAAACAAGTAGAATTTATTGAAATGTTGTATAATTATCCCCTGACAGAATGCCTCGTTTTTATTATTACCAAGTACGATGAGACCGTTAATAACGTCTTCTTTCGATGAATACCAGATAATATCGTTGAATGAATTTAGAAACAGCGAATAATATTCCTGTAAATGCCAATAGCTGAATTTTAGCAACATCTTGTAATTCATTCTGCGGGGCTTCTTCGAGCAATTTAACATTAAAATCACGAAGTTTCTCGTCGATATCGTATTCAGTCGGGCAGGATAAATAATTATTTTTTATTAAAATATTATTATTTGATATACTTGCCGGTATATCTGTGGTTAGTGTTATGTCTATCGTTGTGTTGTTTTTTTCCATCTTATATAATAATACAACACGCAAATAAAGTTTAATTAAAATTTATATCACATATATATATATATAATGCCATTTCAAACAGGCGAAAATAACTGCATGTGGATAATTCAAGGAAGAACAGAAACATGTAATAAACGATGCCGTGGAGAATACTGCGGTCATCATAATTACATGCTCAAGAAAGGCTCAGGGGGGATAAAACCCTGTCTGTGCTGTGGAATTGGAGTACGAGGAAAAATAAATATTTGCGCAAAGTGCGGAGGAAATAATTACTGAGCAATGTTATTCTATTACAATAAGAGATGTCTGAAATACACGCATCACAAAGAAAACCCTCCAACTGTTGAGGAGTATTTGTTAGATCGCAGAAAAAACAATCTCCTATCTCATTCATAATGTTTGATAATAGTAGAATGACGAAATAATTGCTTGAGGAGGCATTTTTCATAAAATTCTTTCAATGACGTTATGCTGGACGAACAATCAAATCCAGCTCGGATATTTTCTCGAGGTAGACATAAAAATACTGACGTGATTTATGTTACTCAGCGATATACACAAATTCCAAAAGTGATCAGAGACAACTGTAATATTTTAGTCGTGTTTAATGGAGTAGATAATTATACTCTACAAAATATTTATTATACTTGGTGTTCAGGGGATATGGACATGATCAAGTTTAAAAACTTCTTTTCAAAAGCACAAGCTGTTCCGTTCGGATTTATTACAATAAATTTACATGACCCAAGATCTAGATATCGTATAGGTCTTGATAAAATCTTTGGTTAATTACAGCAGCAGGCAGGGTCAACGACAAAAATTGAGTGACCCAGCGAGTAAACGAAACGCACTATAAAATAAAAACAAAATACGTCAACGATGGAATAACAAAAATGAGCTAACCCAAAAGATTTCTTATCCGTTTTCAACCGTATGGAAATAATCTCGGTTAGAGGCTTTGGATTAGAGTTATTGACATTGTTTTTTCAGCCTCTGTAGGAACCTTTATTTTTGCTCACGGATTCGAGCAAAAAAGTTGTAGGGTACACCCTGCCTGCTGCT
>JAECUM010046204.1:0-29109 GCA_016617855.1 Megalonaias nervosa
AATGCATCTCTGAATATGACAGTCTCTGCATCTTCCTCAGGAGTTTTTCTTGAAACATTTGATCTGATAATGCACATACTTATTCAGCGGAAATATTATTTAAGCCTCGTAATAAGACAATAATTTTAAAAGGTAGAAGGTAGCACTCGAAGTGTCATATTTTGTTCTTTTACTTCTCTTTATTTATTTATTGTGTTGTTTTGTTTTGTTTTTTTTTCCCTTTTGTAAAAATGACAGCGCGAAAGAGATACGGATTTAAAGAAAAATATGCTAAAGTTCTGAATCTCAATAACCAGCAAAAGGTGTGTACAATGTGTTTTAGAAGTCGTTTAAATATCAAAAGGTAACCTTTTTAAATTTTTAAATTGGAGCATTTCACCATTTCCGCCAATGCTAAGAGGATTGATAGGATAGATATTGAAACTTCTTTTCATGCAAAGCAGATTTTTAACATCTGGTGAAATAAAGCTTTTGTAGCTGTTTTAAAGGCAACGTTTGCTTCCCATAACTTCGCCAGATACACCGAAGAGAATAGCTCTTTTGAGACAATTCATATAGATTCTATAACCACAAGGGAATAAGAAACGCTTTGGAAACGATGTGCAGAGACACGGATCAGTTCATCGATCTTCAATGAAAATTTTGTCCAAGTCTGTACAAAATAAAATTCGTTATTATTAATGTCCATTGTTGTGAAGAGGATCCAGACATACAAAATACAAATAATAAATATTCGCCCGCAAAGAATTTCTTGTGAATATTTAAATAAATTATGCAGATGATAGGGTCATACAGCTACGTTTAGAGGGAGCTGGTGGGATTTGTCGAGCTTGAAAATTTCACTTAGGTTATTTATAGGGGATAGAAGTTAATCATTAATATATCTTTATTGATTTTTAAGTTAGCCTTTGAATATCGTTAGATGTAACACAGATATTATTATTGGGTTTTTAATTTTTCAAGCATAGAAGGAATCATTGTAATTATATAATGATTTGTAACGTTTAACGTTCTATCATTTCACATTAAAGAGAAGAAATAGAAACTAAAATAAATCAAGATATCAGGTTCCAAGTAAAATTATATACACGAGCTCGAATTCAATTATACAACATTTAAGCGGGAGATTTTTAAAAAATATTTAGGTATTGTTATTGATGTAAAAAAAGACATTCTAATATCTCAATTTTGCAACAACAACACTTAGTTCGAAGAATAAATTTACTGCTCAGTTTTTACGGTGCACTATATCAATCAACATTTCTCATGGACTGACTACGGAAAATTGGTCCAATGTAAATGGTTGTTGCTTGAAATTGTTCCATAAGGGACTCCTCCATCCAAATGCAGAAGGAAATCTTCAAGTACTGTGTTATAAATAATCAGAAAGACACATGAATCATCATCAAATGTTGAACAAAATAGCGAAATTGATTGTTCGTGAACATGATCATTTAGAATGATTAAACAGAAGTTAGCATCGTATATCTTCCTTTAAGCAATGACTTTGAAAAAAAAGAAACAAGCAAAACAATAAGTAAATATTCCATGGTGTAAGTAATTATGTATGGCGCATAAATAACATCAGCACAAACACTTATAAGACAAGGCAAGAGTTTAGATTTCTCCTCGTCTTGAATGAGACGTAAGTCACACGCCTCTAAACTGAAATTGCATTTATTGGGATTTCCTGGCTGATAATCCATTTCATGCTTATAATGTGTATAATTATAATAAGATTCGCTTGTATAAAAACCTATACATCGCATTTTTATATGTGAGGATGTTTGATTTCCCGTTGTCTGTTTTTGATGTTTGCGAAACACAAGGTTTCCTTAAATATGCCCAGTTGTTGTATTTTTGGTTGTTGTTTTTGCGCAACATTGGTTTTGACTGAATTTCTCTCGCAATTCTTGCACAAAGCAATCTATAATGTGAAAGAAAATCACTAAAAATTAGAACATTATCCAAAAATGTCCGCAAACAAATAGAAACAATCTTCAGCTTTCTTGAAAACTTCTTAATGATTTGGAGTTTCCAAATTTCATTCTTAGCATAAAGAGGATGTCTTTAAATAAATCAATACAGTGAGCGGCGAAATCATAACTATTGTGAGTATATAAATCAGTCAGCTTTTCGAAATGTAGACAGATATTTCCTGTATGTTATACAGACAGAAACCACAAGTATGAAAACGATATCCTATTTTGGGTTTCTGTAACGGTCTCTTTCAGGATTCATTCTTAAGCGACGCAGCATACATTTAACATTTGAGATCATATAACTTAAATGTGGTTCCAAATTGTTAAATTAAGTACTTTTTTGACATTGTTCTTTCAAAAGACAATCTCTTATGGACATATTTGTGATTCTGATATAACAAAACCCACCCATTAGAGAATGAATATATTGAACTGTTTATGCCCGAGAACGAATACGCCAAAGAGGCCATTGTTACAATTCTATGACGAAAAAATAAATAAAATATTAGCTATCGGAATATCATGAAACTGTTAATTTATATTTGAAGGCATAGTTAACGAAATGGTCTTATCTAATAAATGAATCTTGCAGGTTTCGTCTGGAAATTCTTTCCAAAAAGAACCCGAAAAAAATTGATGACAATTTAGACTTTCAAACCAGGTTATGTTAAACAGGCACCATTATCACATCGCGGTCAGTTTCGTCCTATATAAAACTCATATTAATAATAGAAAATGATTCGTTCATTGATAAATTCTTCATCATCACAGTCTACATGTTTAACTAAAAGCCGAATCCATATAAGTATATATAATGCAGTAAGTGTCTTCAATAATGATAATAATAAATTTCTCCATTCCACACCAACGTCTCGTGTCAATAAAAATAAATATTTAATGGTATACTCTTTTTAAATAAAATTAATTGGCCATGAGAGACTTTTAAATAGTTCTGTGTGTGTGGAAAACCGACGTGCAAAATACTCATTTTGGAACGGTCTGGTCTTTAAAATGAGGAAAGTCCATTTTATTACCAGAAACTGAATTATTAACTGACTGAAAGAAATCGATCACACATATGAGCCAAAGAATAAAGCGTCCGTTAGCTATGCTTTCTCGACAGTTTGTACCATTTTCCATCAATATTTGCATGGTTCTAAGATAATGATCGTATTATCTTTGATTTAAGATGTACTGAAACAAATGTTGATTTTGCAAACGAGGTTTTGCACGCAAAGTGATATAATCCAATTTTATCTCACGTCCTACTAATTATAAATGCAATAGCATCAATTAATATCTGAATAGCTGAAGGATGCGATAATATTTTGTGTGTTAAATAACGTAACATTTTGGTTTAAGAAATAATAGGTATGTTTATTTCTTTTCTATTTTCTTCGCATTGAAAACAATTTTCATAAAAATAGGGGTTCATGATTCGAAAGACTTTATATAATAGTAAAATATTTAGTTGGACAGTTTACGCCAAGCACCGTAACTGTTGATATGGATTTGGCTTTGTATGGGAGTCGCGTGATAATGGTAATATCATTGTTATATTACATTTTAGTGAGAGTTTTGCATATTGTAATTTATAGTAATGGTGCGATAAAAAATTGTTCAATACAATCAGCAAAATTATTGTTGATATAAATCTATATTGGAAAGTGAAAAATGGATATGATAAACAATAACTACATTAGACGATTAAACACATTACTGGTATTTGACTGCGAAAACTATTTATCAATATTGTTGTAGGAATATATCAGGATTTAAGCAAGATGTATATAATATGCACTATGTGTGATAGTAAGTCTTAAGACTAATTTCACTTTTTACCTATATGCCAATCTGATTATGCCATTGTATTACGTGAAGATCTGACAGCAACCGCTAAGGGGTCATGTTCTAGTGGTCTATGTTTTTACCGTAATTTTTAATTTTATCCGCCAATCAGATTAAGTCTTATATCTTCGCGTTTGGGAGATTGAGCAGTGTGGCTGAAGAGCATGAATGTGTGCCGAACGATTTAATTCACTTTCCGATTTTTGAAAGCTGTATTTCAATTGGCGAATTCAAAGGTCACCAGAACATGACCCTAAGCGGTCGTGCGTCAGATCTTCACGTAGGACGGTGGGGATCTGATTTTAATCAGATTGCCTATATGCAGGAGATACAGAGAGTTAAGCCTCTTATATTAAATTGTATGAACTGCTGTGCAATGATTCAGCTGATATTATTAGAGAAGCACCACAGATTTGTTTTAACTGCATCGAAATTACAGTCAAGTAGCTCAATACCTTCTGTGGATCTCTCTTTGTAATATCGGTTTAAGAGGATATCGACAATACGAAATAGTATTCCATGAGTGACGTTTGTGAAGCTAACTTATGCTTGATGACATAGATATTCTTAAGTATCTATATACTACAGTAAGGAAAAGATAATGGTACAGTGAAGATTTTTTCTCCAGTGATGTTTTGAGATCCTTTGGAATCCTTGATATTACCGTCAGCGATGATGGTCATTTACACATTGTTGGCGCAGGACAAATTTTGCTCTGACTTGCTTAAGTCACTGACACTGGCTATGCATAATGTTCAGTAATTTCTTTGCAAGGGTTCTTATAGTGCTGATTAGCATTCTGTCTATCAATTAACTGCTATCAATTTTCCACACCTACGTCACATACACTATATCTACAAGTTTGTGTTTATCCTAAATGATGTAAACAACTGTCTTTAAATGGCTTTGTGTGAGAATTTTTATTAAAATCTTTAATTGTTACTAAAGTTAATAGCTAAAATGTGAATGTGTTGGAGCAAAACCTATGCCTTGATTGATTGGTAAAACACACAAATGCCGAAGTATAGAGCCAAGCTTTTACCCTCTATCTACAATAAGTGGGTGTCTCGGTATAGGGATTGCTGTCAAAAGCCAGTCACTAGAACTGACGAGTGCGTGGTTATCAAGTCTCTAGTGAAAGGCAAATACCGAGCAGGTTAGTTGCGTTAAATATATAAATCAATGAGAAATCTGTTTTAACTACTTAGACTACACCGTCTATCGTCGCAGACAGATGTCTCTGCTATCGTCGATGAAAGAAAGTGGCATTGCAAATCAAAATAATAAATTATTCAAATCTCAAGGTCAAGGAATTTGTCAGAGGATTGACAATATTCACATTTTTGCCATTAGTTTAGCTCACAAAGAAGCAAACATGTATGTTCTTAAGCACATTATTTATATCGCTGCCCAAAATAATATGTATTTAATTTTTGTTAAATTAAATAAGTTATATTTAACTATGCATAACTATATAACTATTACAACTACTTCTCAAGTTACAAAATTAATGAAGATTTTTTCAGAGTTTAATGGTTTCATTTGGTTTGTCAGACATATATAAACTTATTAGGTTGAATATAAAGTTAAGCATCCGATGAAGCATCATAGAATTTATATATATGTGTGTGTGTGTGTGTGTGTGTGTGTGTGTGTGTGTGTGTTTTGGATTTTTAACGTAGCCTTAATTTTTTTTTCTTCAAATTGCTACAATGTCTGCAGTGTGACAGTTTATTGTGATGTCTAGCACTGGGGCATCATGCCGCAGACATGTAGCATCATGTACCACCCAGTCACATTACCCTGAAAAACCAGACCGACAAGTCCTAACTCTAACTCTAACCACTTAATGCTGAGCGCCAAGCGATAAGTCATTTGTATGGCTCGGCTGTGGTTCGAACCCGCGACCTCCTGCATCCGAAGCGGACGCTCTAACCACTAGGCCATCGGAGAAGTCCCATAAAAATTAAATCAAATTCATCAGCTATATGTATCATATGTGACATTTCACAGTCTCTCTACTCCATCGCGTCTACCTGTTTCTGGCACGAGCTTATTGCACAGACACGAGAAATCATGCCAGATCAGCTTTATATTTAATTCAATAATTATAACTTACATTTCTAGAATATGTTGCATTTGAAAAAAATCGTAGATAGATTAATACACATAAAACTGGAATGCGGGGCACTTCAGTACACATAGTGATATTTGCATGCCACCTTCTAGCTCCTCTGTTCAGTTGTTTGGCCTTTAAAATACGAAAGTTATAGAATATTTTCAATGTCGGTGGCTTCTATTATCCATGTTTTCAATACACAAGTTATACCCTGCTTCCAATGATTAACATACTTCCGTTTTCTATATCTTCACGTACAGCATCGTGTGAAAATTCTGGATTTCAGTAATTTCTGAGTTAGGGCGGGAAATGTGAACTTTTCTTTTAAAAACAATTTATAATAAATCAAGTTTGCACGAATTACTTATTAAAGCCCCAATGCTGCCGTTTATCGTAAATTTCGCCATTCATCCAGTCTAACTAAATTTCGAAATAATTTGATAGAACAAAAGCTGTTTGTTAGGTTTAAACGACGTTCAGATATTCAGTTTAGAATTAAGAGGTACCACCCCTTAATTCAGTCGACGAAGTCGCTCGTAATTCCGTTCTTTCTCGGGAGTGCTCCAAAATTAGTGATGTGATACATTCGACAAATTCCGTTAGTGACTACTCTAACTACAACAACATTCTCATGTGGCGCAAAAATTGATTAGAGAGGGAATGAAAAGAGGCAGACCCGCTTTTCTAAAGTGGATATTGGAATAAAACAAAAACTAGGTTGAATATTGATAATCAGCTGGAGCGCTGGAATCCTTTGAAACGCCAACTGGGCTGATGACGATCCGACATGGCATGGTGTTGGATTCTTATGCTTACAACGGTGAAGTCATCAAATCTTGTTCAATCTTTCGACTGAAATCGGTTGACCCACGGATGTCGCTAATCAACATTGGATTAATTCGCACAGATGTGAAAAATGGCAGGGTTTCTCGGTTCTAAGGAGAAACTACATGACCGATAATGTGATGAAACGTCGATGTTATCTGGTTTTAATGGAACATAACCATGTTTAGGACCAATATCTTTCAAGATTCAGTATTATTCAGCTGTTTTGGCGTATACGACTTCTTGTACGTAAAGGCGCCATTGGGGCCTTAAACAACATATAATAAAACAAAATGGAGCAAATTACCTCCTCGGTCATTTAATGACGCCAGTTGATTTATACCTTCCATGAAAGACATCGATTATACAATATAAATTTATGAACTCATGTTTTCCCACATCAGAATCAATCTGAGCAAGCCACATGTACAGTCTCGGTTGTAAATCAGAAAGTGAACCACTGTTGCACCTGCGATTCAATCGAAACTGATGGAACATAATCTTTGATAAAGATGCAGTCGTTTTAGAAATATAATAATTACAACGCACTTCAGGCCCAAATGAAGTCTATCAGCCACCTTGTACTGATTTTCCAACGCTTTAGGACTGCTGTATGTGATTGAATTATATTTACATTATACATTTGTATAAAGCATAACTGGATATTCATACATATTTTTACAGGAATAAAATACTTATCGGATTGATCGGGTAAAATGTTGAAATGGAGCGGATAAAACTAACTGAGGTAGAAGACTATAACATGCATTTGATAAACTGAATAATGCGTTTTTCCACACGGAAAATTTGTGAATTGGTATGAAAAAATACATGCCGATTAGATGCAACACATTGACTTAAATTAACCTTGAAAGCTGCCATATGCAATTGTGACTGATTTTGAAGTTGTATTAGAGAGAAAACAATCTAATACAAGTAATTGTTACTTTGCGTCCTCTCAAATAATTATAGTTATATTATAACAGCATATGAAAGATTTTCTATCGTTTGACATAAAAACTGTGTTCGAAATCATTAACAGTGATATGTCAAAGTGACCATTAAATGCTTACAAGGACTTGCTTAACCAGCTGACTTATTCCAACAAACTTCTCGCTGCTATTTCCAAAACAAATTGCTCAAACTTGACAATCTTGAGTGATTTTAGAGAAAAGGTTTCCGAAAAAAATATGTAATATACAATGCACGGCCTTTTCTTTTGTTTATATTGGCTTTCGAAGGGGAATGCATATTTAAAGTTTGTGGTACGTTATTATATATGCTTTTTATTATCTACCAAACGTTCTCCAGAATCTAACTTTAAACTCACCCACGGCAAAACACTTAAGAAAGCCATAGTACTGGTTTGACCTATTTTGTCGCAGTATATCACATGTTTGTTATATTGTAAACTATCTGACCCTGTCTGAAAACAAATCAAGTCCGATTCAACTATGCTTAACAGCGGGTTTGTTGTTGTTGTCACGGAAGTTAAGTGGAAATAATTTCAGAGAGATGTGAATGGTGTCTGATTAATTTATCAACCATTTATTTTCCTTTCTGAAAAGCAGTGCAGTTTCTATTTATTTGTTCTACCTCACAAAGTACCCGTTTTTGTTGCTGCAGGTGCAGCATTGTAGGTACTCTCAATCAAGCGTCGCATGGCATGATGGGAAATCTTATATTTTCACATGTGAAAATATAAGGATATATTTTTCGTATGTGAAAATATAGGAATATGCAAAAGATATGAAAATTATTTCGCCAACAAGTCTTTAGTTACCTGACGTGAGCAAAGTGGACCATTTTTGTGTGCAAGAAATCCGTCTTTAGTCACCTGGCCTTTAGAATGATAGACATTACGTTTGCAAAGTGGGTCAGAAATCCAAGCTTTATTTTATTATGAATAACATGGCGAATTTGAACACATTTAAAATCGTATCATCTAACGATTGATAGTTTATGTTTAAATCATATAATACTTTAAGCTGGCGGAAGGATATCTCATATCTGATTCATTATTTTGGTATTGTTACAACTCTGTGGTCTTAAACTAAGTAACAGAAAAAGCGAAAGAAACAAATTTAATAACATTCATCACATAATTTGTTTTCGTGCAGTATCGTTACCCTACTTTCGGGATTTTACAGTACAAATCTGGTTTGTAATTGGTTAGAAAATTAAGAGGTGTATCACAAAACAGTGTCAAAGTTGTATACCTTTATGCAACACTTAATGGTAGGAAAAGATATCACAAGACAATATTGTAGAGCAAGAAACGCGAAGACGGCTACATTTTTGTCCTGGAAAATTGTTACAAACAAAATTTAAATTAGGTAGTGGGGAGTTGAACAAACGTTCTTTATAATATAATATCACTCTTTTGAATTGTACTTGGTGCTTTTGCACCTAATTCATATTATTGTATATTCGCCAAACTGTAGTTTATTTTCTTCTGTAACAAAAAAATTAGTGATTTGTTTATATATACCAAGAGTATGCCTTACGACTACACCATGATCCATACTTGTGCAACATTTCAGTAGTATTTTCTCCATTTCTACCGTATTTCCTTTACAAAACAAAGCTAAAAATAGCGATGATGTTTCTGGTGCATTATGCGATCAGGGTCTACGCTATTCAGTTTAGTTATGATTTATATTGAGAGATGTAGACCCACATCTGTCGAGGCATAGGAAGATCGCTCGGAGTTTACATCTGTCGCAATTTGCTCCGAATTACGCACAAGTTTATATGGTGTCCGAGTCATGTGATTATACCGTGACATGGAGGTAATTAGAATATTTTAAGAGTGTTTAGTTTACATTTAGTCGTCACATTTCGTGTGTTTTTATCCTGGCGTGGAATCGATGTTACGTGTATTGTGAAAGGTTTCCACTTCAAAAACATATCATATATCAGACGGCATACAATTTATGCATTCCGAGTGGCATCGAATTATAATGGAACTCAGAAGCCTACTGATCTTTCTGAAACACATGCATCATTTAGACTTGTATAGGAAATTGCAGGAAATGAAATCTAATAGAAGTAAATCACATAAAAAACAACGAGGATGCCTTTGAAAGATATATATTTAGCTAGAAGCAGTTAGATACAATCAAACATATTTTTTTATGCTCCTTCACTGTAGCATTCAAATTACTGTCTGAATATGACATAATATAACATGATATACTATTGGTCGACGAAGATAAACGAGGCTCGTAATCAGTAAATGTTATTCTAACCATAATATATCACTATCCTCAAATGAATAGCTTAGTCGTGGCACGTGTTGCACACCCAAAAGCACTGAATGCCCCTGTTTACATTTGAGAAAGCACGTGTAGGGTATCTTTACTTACATTATTTTACAGGTGTGGACGTATATGTCATTCTTCTCATACTATAAAGTGTGATATACCCCTATATTGCTTCCCACAAATGCCAAACACGGTGAGAAATTATTCACATTTTTCGGGGAAATAATATATCATAGAATTACACTGGCCCTCCTCTGTAACACAGGGATTGAACTCAGCGAGACGAAGCCATATAAATTGATAGAATAAGCTTAAATTGATAAGCGTTACGATATATCCAGCATTTAATATAAAGATGATCACATTTGAGACGTTGTGGTATTTAACGTTCCTGACAAAATACACACATATATTCTTCGGTTGTCCATTGTGTCCGATGATGACACTGAACAAGAAGAAGAAGAAGAAGAAGAAGAAGAAGAAGAAGAAGAAGAAGAAGAAAAAGAATAACAAGAAGAAAACCTGTGCGGGAGAGCTTTTAAGTAGGAAAAGTCTTTGCACAGTGGCGATCCTACTCTCTCGACCGCAGGAGCAAGTTCCCAGTGACACGAAGAATAGTTACGGCTTGAGACTCCGTTGGCTGAAGTGGATGACCATGACTTCAAATGCATCTCATCAATGCCCTTGGCACTCCACAGCACTTTGCTGGTCCACCATCCTAGCCTTTGGGTAGACTATGACCTCATCCGTCCAGTCAGCCGGATCAGATTTTACTTGGAAGGGTAGGCAGGTCCCTCTATTTAACCCATAGGTGTGGTCGGTGTGACTCCAGGGCGTGTCAACAGACCAGTGGGCCTCCACGCCACACCTGTAGGGCCCAAAGCTGCTCTAAGATCCCCTTCTGTTCAGCCTGGGGTCAAATAATGCCCAGTTACCGTGTGTTGCAAGGGGGGGGGGGGGCACTGCACGAGTCTTGGCTACGTACTGGCAGAGGGTGGCTTACGCACTCGGTTCCCCTTTACGCCACTGGATGTTCTGGGCCAGCCAGCGGCAGCAGCTGGAAGCAGAAAGTGCAAGCACTAACTACAATTACACTACTGCACTAGACGCATCACACACACCATGTGGCACAGCTACTAACACACTAAATGACTGAGTAGATTTTGTATTTATGCATGCATAAATGTAGGTAAGGAGGTATAGATAGGTTGCGGTGTACTAGTAAGAGAAACGTTAAATAAACATTATTCAGAATAGATATAAACCTGAGTAAAAGGCCGTATTATCATAGTTGCTGGGAGACCCAACGAAAGAAAACAACAACATTAAATCCACACAAAAACAAGTCAATTGTCAAACCAATTCAAAATAAATAGTAATTGTAAACGTTACTATTAATGTTACTTGTTTATCGACAGAAATTTGTGTCATTCAAAATCTATTTTGCGGTTACTACTTTTAATTAAATGCACGATCAGCTGCATACAATTTTGAAGTTCCATTTTTTATTAAATACAATAAGACAATTTGTTGCAGGTTGATTGTTTTTGAAAATTATTATGCTATGTGTGATTCTTATCACAAGCTACAACTTAATACAAATTACTACAGAATAAATATTAATTTGTCACTAAAATTCGATGAAATTTAGAAGAAACGGATTTCAAATATTACATTTTAGATTCAAAATTATATCTCATCGATTTTGTTTCATTTAATGAATATTAAGGGACAATATGTTGTTCAATATAAAGACCCAAGGCTTATTTAATTTCCTAGTAAAGGTAATAAGACCCAAGGCTCAATTCATGTTGCTAGTAAAGGTAATAATGCCGTTGGGTCTTTTGCAACAAAGAGTTAATTAGCAAATGTCCAATAATGCCCTTTTCTTTGATAGCTATAACAATATTTGCATATCCTTCTGAAATGAAGTATGTATGTATGTATGTATGTATGTATGTATGTATGTATCAATGTATGTATGTATGCATGCATGCATGTGTATGTATGTATGTATGTATGTATGTATGTATGTATGCATGCATGTACGTATGTATGTATGTATGTATGTATGTATGTATGTATGTATGTATGTATGTATGTATGCTGGAAAGATAAAAACTTCCCAACAATGTTAATCGGAGCTTGACATAAAGATCCGAGCAGGCCAACATTAATGGACTCCACGTTTCTAAGTTTTTGGTCGTGGCTACAGCCATAAGAACTGAGACATTCCCAACCATTTTAACTACTGATGGCACATCAAGAATCACAATGCAAGGAACTTCGATGTGTGGACGAGAATTGAGAAACTCGTTGCCCATGTTCACAGGATGAACACCGTGATATACATCATTCAAATGATTTGATATGTTAATGTATATCGTTACTGATGCAATTTCTAAGATATTCGTATCTTACCAGACACGATTGATATAATTTGGATTAATATCTTTGTCGAGTAATTTTGATTTAATTCAATCGTTAACGCATTCAAATCGGTCCTTGTTAAGTTACATGGTATACAGAAACGGAAGGTAGAAAGTTCATTGATACCAATTAAAATACTACAATATGCTTCCCTTTGTCAATATAGCCAAATATGTCCCGTGGTCATATGAACTCGGGTCACAATTATTACTTCCGGTTCAGTACCGACGAATGTAGTCGCAGCCTATTTTTAGAAGAAAAAAAAATCTCTCATTTTGAAGCAAGAAGCAAGAGCTAGATTTTGGCATTGTTTGAGGCAAATGTAAATGTTTATTGTTGACAGTATGAGTATTATGGTGTGGTTGTCTGTGTGTATTTTGGCAACAGTACACACTGAGTAATGAGATATAAATTCTAATCCGGGAGCGAAATCTGTGAGCTGTAGAAAGTTCCCTTATTTACAGTCCAGCCTCTCAAAAATCCGCTTGACGACCTATGACAAGAATATCACGGGAAGTTCATCTTTGAAAGTACTTTAGGCTAACATATGATTTATTAGGATTTGGAGACAATGGATTCTTCATTACTGCCAAACAAATGTAGATGCTATATAGGAAAAATAATTGTAACCTGAATCCATATGCAATTCCACCCACCCACCCACACCACTTTCCCCACCCAATTTTGCATTACTTGTAACTTTAAAGTTTAATTTTCCTTATACAGTTTGGCAGGAGATTTATAACTATTTACAGTGGCAAAATATGTCGATTATGATAAATCCAGTAATTTTGAAACATAATCACTTATCATCTCTGTATGTATAAGGCGCTGTGTAGGTAACATTACAAACTTTGTACAGTGTAGTCCATTTGATCGATTTATTGGCTTTCCTTTGGTTATCTGCACCATTTTAAACCATGTGAACAAGGAAGATTGAATTCAAATGTATTTATAACCAGTTCGTATATATCCAACTACAGCAGCCATTTGTAAGTCTTTTTCAATTTGGTAGTTTACGATTTGTTTCCTTTATCGTAGATGAGTTCCATTTACTGTGTATTTAATTTTCAAAGTCTTTGTGTTTATACATAGAGCTTAGGCCCTAAAATGCTATATTAGAGATAAACAGAGATTCGATTCGTTATATTGAAACTGTTGGTTTAAACATATGATCGAAATGATGAATAGCGTTAATGCAACATGGTTACCATTAGAATTAATGCTTAATAGTCTTATAAAATGTTTATACAGACACTTCTCTCCATCGAATCATATCCATAATATCCATTGAAATCAAATTTGCAGATAGTTTTGATGTGCAGACCATTCTTTTAGGATTCAAAGGGGCTGCAAGAGTAGAAGTGTCAATCATGTCAATTTGTTATAAGTTTTGTATTAAAAGGATGATGATATCCCTGCACTAGTGGATTATCTCAGCCACATCGAGCCAACTTGATGAATATATTAGCTTGTCTTTCCAGATAGTTATTGTACACCATCGATTCGATCACATACCATTCCAAATGACGTTTGAGCTGTTTATTCTCTTTTCTAAGTGGGCTTTCTGAGTCCCGTCTTTTAGGATAAAATTACAGAAATATTTTGGAACTTTAATGTGGAATGAGGTCTAAAATGGCAAAAATTGAGGCTGCTAGTAAGTTCGCTCTGCATTATATGGATGGGCAGTTTTAATTATGTACCAGGGAAGAAGCTGACTCACAAATTATTTTGCGTCAAGTCTGAATCCAGAGTAGAAATTCGTCATAAAATGAAAATCCACCTAGTAAACAAAGACGGAAAGAATTGAAAGGAGAAAGAAGTTACACACGGATAGACCAAACAGAGGGCAGCAAAGATAATTGGATCTGAATATGAAACGTTATC
The DNA here is from genome assembly GCA_016617855.1 of Megalonaias nervosa. Taxonomy (NCBI): domain Eukaryota; kingdom Metazoa; phylum Mollusca; class Bivalvia; order Unionida; family Unionidae; genus Megalonaias; species Megalonaias nervosa. The sequence goes on from JAECUM010046204.1 coordinate 14,358, forward strand.
CTGACTCTTTGTAACTCAAAATGAAGAATTCGTCACAAGTCGTTGGTCTCTTTGAGAATTTACAATACTCTCAAGCTTCACTTTATTCACGACAGTTTTTATGGGGACAAGTCCATATGTGAACTAACCATTATATTCCCTTTTGGGAACTCCCACGCAGGATACCCAAACGTGTATTACATGGTCAGAACCATCAAGACAATCAACGTCTACATAAACTCCATGTCAGCCTTAGGTTACAAGTTGTGAAATTGATACATGAACTCAAGATTGCTTCTGGGAAATAAAATGGAAACTTCTCACCTTGGCTGAAATCTGCTCAGAATTTAATAAATTAAATGTTAAGTTGGTTGGTCTGGATCAGAAAGGGATCAAAGGACAAAAGGTTGTTGGAGTATAGTTGCTCTTTAATTTGCAATAGATAAGAGGAGCGGAAGAATGTGTTGTCCAAGGAAGAAATTAGGACTCTGAAAAAGTCCAAGGTTAACAACTATAAACGTGCTTCAAAATGACATATCAAACTTAGACACAATGGTAATCAGTTTGGTAGCTGGGTCCACGAGAGATATCCCATTGATTTTTGACATTGCTGAGACGGATGGAGGACACTTTACTGCTCTGCTGGGAGAGTTCTGTCAAAACGCATTTGAGATTAAGTCTGACGATGTGAAGATATATTTTATATGATCGGGAGGAAGCTTGGTGGGCTATTGGTCATTAGTCCTGCTGAACGTACATATGATTAGAAGGAACGGATTGAAGGAGCAGAATCTGGCGATGTTATTGATTTATGTCAAGATGATGTCAACGCTGTTGCTGATTGTAAGAAGATCAGGCTAATAGTGTTGAAAGTCTATCATCATTCTGGTTTAAGAAAATTAGCAATGTAGAACAGATGGTTTAGTCAAAATTCAAGGAGAGAACTTTCTAAGTTCAGAAACATCTGATGTTGTGAACAGAAGGAAGAAGCTTTTCGAACAAATGTCGCATTAACGCAGAAAGCGATATAATATAAAACTAATAGGAGGGGGACTTTTATATTGTTTCAACCCTCAGAGTAGGTATTCCTGGATGATAAACTATATATGCTCTCTTGAAATGTATATGGGTTAAAAAAGATATTTTGACCATCTTATCAGACGTTAAATTTTACTTTTTGTGAAGCCTTGGTCAATCCCAATGATACATCATAGATAAGGAGTAAAAGGATATTTTGTGAGTGGATTTCAATTTGTTACAGATCAATATATAATACAAAGTGTCCATTATTGAATAGACAAAATAGGTTTAGTATGTTTGTTGTTTTGTTTTGTTTGGGTTATTTTGTGGCTAAAGCGAGATAAAAAAAAAATTATAATTCGATGAAGACTTGTATATATTCTATACTGACATACTACCGAAAAGTTCGGTTTTAGTTATGATTTTATTAATCAAGTGGAATTACTGAAAAATGGAATTGTTAAAAGTACCATTTGGTAAAGTATTTGTTATAGATGATTTGAGTGCTTGATATGGACTTTTTAAGTGTACCCCTTTTCTAAGCAAGTATCTCTTTTGCTTGTTTGTACTGATGTGCATCTTCTTAACAGAGTAAACAAAGACCTTGTGGTCAATAAACGGGTTCAACCTATGTTACGTCCTATTATTGGTTTAGTAAAATGGGCTGTTATTCTCCGATGATAGATTACATCTTCCATCCAACAGATGGGCGGAGCGCAGTGGGCAATCTCCTTTTAACATATTGTCCTTGCATGTTCATGTAAGAGGTTTCTGTATGCCATACGGTTCATTTTCTATTCACGAACCGCTTCTTTTAAATACAAAATCCGTAGAACAAGAGACGATAATTCTTCAGTATTGACAGTCACTGCTTACAATGAAACTCTATTTGCGGAGGAATTAATACACGATAATATTAGAAAGACTCATTTGTATGATGTTGGTATGCTGGGTATGAAGTATTGCGTGCTTAATATTAGCAGGAAACTTGATGCATTATATGTTATTGCTGCCAGTGTTGCTAATAATGTTTGGAAATATGAACTTTCTTTGTTTGGAGAAAAAAATTCTACTCAATCGCATCAAAAGAAACGGAAAAACGATTGGTATCTATATCTATATTGTGTTTTTAACTTATGTCCATAATTGTAGATTGTAAGGATCATTTATAAACAACAAATTACATAGCTATTATTTGCCCATGAATAAAGATTATATTTTAAGATATTAATAGGACAAATAGGAGTAGTAAGGGAAAAGGCAGATCCTACCCCAAGACCTCTTTTCACCCCCTCCCCACTCTCAGAACAAATACAAATTACTCTCTCAGAGACCCTAAAATTCCCACCCCAAACGATTTTCTAAAAACCAAAAGGCAGATCCTAGCCCAAATATATTTTGAGATTAAATGAGCCCATCCCCAGACTACTACAGTAATGCAGTCTGGAAAATCAATACTCTACAGTGTTTTGCTTGTAACAGATGTTGCCTCGTGTACGCAGCCTGAAAAATCAATAATCATTATCAGCCAAGCCAGGTATACATGTTCTAGAACATTCCAGAAAACGCCCACGCAAATTGACTCATAATCATGGAATTTCTAGAATGTCATAATCATGGAATTTCTAGAAAAACGCCCACGCAGATCTATTAGTATATAAGGCAGGTAAAATTTCCTTCTGAAGCACTTTCAAGAGGACGTCTTCACCGAGCGGAATCAAGTAAGTGACGTTTTTCATATATTATTTATACCTCATCACCAATTATCAATGTTTCTACTGTTGAAATTAGAAATATTTCATCATCACGATAGTAGAGACTAAACTTTACTTTACCGCTCACACAGCGACGAGACTCAAATAAATCTTTTATTTGCCATTTGTTAAGAGGATATTTTTTGTCAATAAAATATACTTTTGATCGATCAAGATCGATTGTCAGTTTAGTATATTTTTGTTGGCTGATCGGATTATGAAAGTTTTTAAATTCCGCTAACAACTTCTGGCTCAATTGTTCGAGGTAATTGAAATATCCGCTGTCATCAGATCTGATAAGAGAAAGTTTTAGCTTGTCTCGAACTGCGGTAAAACATATACCTGATGTTTCATTATTAATTTCAACTGTCAACTGTTTGCCGTTCATCATTAGATATTTGATCTTGCTATTGTAACTATTTGCGACTGTCAAATTTTCAAACATTATTTCTAAAGTTTAGATAAAATTTCATACCTTAGTCATCGAATATAATATCGAGTATAGATCTATCATCAAAACAATAACCAAGTGCAAATGTATCTACTCCATTTTCGCAATAACGTTTGTAATCAAAATTACTCAATCCGCGTTTGATAATGACATCTGTTTCAAGTTTATGATGATTCGTTCGAATAGCCATTGCTCTTATAAAACTAACACCGCCATCAAGCGCGTACTTGTAATCATCAAATTTCATAAACTTTTTAACAAAATCGTGAGGCAGACCTTTTGCCTTTTTCGTTATTTTATTATTATCTAGCAATACCGCGTACATTTTACTGCGGAATCCGATAAAGTATTTGATGATGCTCGAGTTCATTTCATCTTTGAACTTACCAATAACCTTTTTATTTGTGTCGTCATGAAATTTACTGTCACGAGGGTAATCGGAAAGATCAAACAGATACCGATTATCATATATATCCTGATAGACGTCCTCACATTCGATTTCGTACACGAGCGAATCGGTATCAGTAAACAATAATCTACTGGACGGCCATTGATTTTTAACAAAATTGTAATGAAAATCGTACATGAGCCATTTCGATAAATCTAACACGGAAGCTCCAACGTAAATTGGCTTGTTTAGTTTTAGATTTGTTTTTCTTCTTTGTATTGCGACAAGATTTTCATTAAAAATTTTCATGCTAACAAAATCATCGTCTGACACAAGTTTGTTTCTGCGATTGATATCATTAACTAGCTCGATATTTACGCGTTTCCTAATATTTTCCATCGTCTTACCAAAAACGGAATTGTTCATGAGCTTAAAGAAGTTTTTTTCAAAATCAGTTTTTGCTGCAGCTCTTCTCGAAGTGTTTGAGTTAATATAACCTTTCATCCAAGGTGACTGATTAAATTTTAGTACACGATGAACTTTTCTCAAAACAAGACCAGCATCTACTGCTTGTTTTAAAACTTTGTAATGTAAAACATAATTTTTCTTATCGAGTAAATTTGGTACTAGTTTTTTGACCATAGAATTTTGTCTTGGTGATGCTAACGCTTGTTGTTCTTGAGATAACGTACTATAATCTATTATCATCGATTCCGCACAGAAGGGATAATCGTTGTGTAAATTGTGTAGCGAAGTTGGATAATCGAGATCAACTTCAACGAAGTACGAAACATCGTCGGGTATCTTTTTTTCTGTCTCTGATAGAAATTGCTCAGCCGTGATCCAACAAAATCCACCAAAAGGCATTGGTTCTGCCATAGAATAACCGTACAAATTATTGCAATCTAGATAAATTATATACTTCGAAGGAAGCTTAGGATTATACTCTTTTAAGTATTTGTTGTTTGCTTCCGCATACTTTTTTGTTATCACGCTAATACCGCCTCGGATACCTTTTTCGATAAAATTGAACATATCAACGTCAGTCAGTAATTCTAACCTTACTTTACTAAACTTTAACAATGCGTCCCACGACAGCCCGGGAGCAGAATAATACCAACAAGGATCTAGTCCATAATTGTTATAGCTCACTTTTCGAAAACTTTCAAATACGTCCGCCAGCAATAACACGTCAGTTTTTAGATACAAATCATGATAATCTCCAAACGTCTTACAATCAAATTCTTTCCAGATATCTTGTGCATATTTGTAATCATCATCGGTTATATTTTCATTTTTAAGTTGTGAGTAAAATTTGTCCTTGTCAGGTAGCGAAGTTTCATCAAATTTACTCCAATCATCGAGATACTCGTACGGAAATACTCCTTTTTTGGTCAGTAGATTACATTTATCACCAAAACAATCTTGTAAGTTATCAAACTCGCTACAACCTTTTACTAGCTCATCCAATGATGCTGCCATAAACTGCAGGCTGTCAATAAAACGCAACTTACCTAGCGTAACTGACATATACTTTTCAAAATTATTTGGAATGCATTTAATTACGTTATCGAGTTTTAAACGAGATTTTACGTCAGGATCACCAAAAGCTTCTACGATAATGTGGCTATCATATCCTCGAAAGTTGTGAAGAATAACTGGAATAAAATCTGGAGCATGAAATTTTAAATTACATTGATCATGAGCCTCTCCACGGTACTGTCCGGTGAGATGGCAATGGTCACGTACTTTTTTGTTATCATCAAAAGCTTTTTCACAAATATAACAACATTCTGCTTGCTCGTGATCAGATTCTTCTTGAGGTGTTAGTTTAATCATTGGAGTTACTCTTTTCAAACGATAAAATATATTATCAACTTCGCTAATCAACCGCTTGAGAAGCCAGACAGCCGGATTTCTACCACGATATAATTTGATTGGTTTGGATAATCTCGAATCAGCACAACAAACTATCTTATACGCTACTCCGCACGGAACATGATTTTGAGTTTTCCTTGTACTCGATTGGTTAGGATTATTTTCTACGCCAAGTACAGGCTGAAGTAAGCATTCGAAATCAGCGTATATGACGAAAGGAATTTTTAGTTTGTGATGGTGATTGACAAACTGTAATAAACTATCTTTTTTAGACGGCATCGTTATTCGTTGTACGTCACTACAGTACTGCAAATGCTTTTGTAATTTTTCATTGTCATTACAACCGTGCAAGCAGCGATAACAAAAGAACGTTTTCTTCTTTCGTTTATTATACTGTCCGCCAACTAGTCCATTGAAGTTTTTGATCCAAACGTAATGATTTCTATAAAACAGTAAGTTTATGGTCGATTGGGAAGCTTTTTCTGAAATATACCTAGGATAGACGTTTTCTTTTTCATCTAGTCCGAAAACGTTAATCGAAACATTATTTTGCTTTTCAAACTTTGGTATTTGATTTTCTGCAACTGGAAAGTCGATGCCATTAAATTTAATTTTGATATGTGACTAATATACTTGTCAACACGATCAGCATTTTTTTCTGCTGGAAATAGCGCAGAAAGAACAGCCCACTGAAAACATCTGTTATCGACGTTCTTTACGTTTATACAGCATTTTTTATTTTTTATTTTTGGTGGCAGGTCAATATACGAACTACCGCGTAATACGTTATATTTTATTGTGTGAAATAAAATTTCCTTGATCATTTCAAACTTCCAACCCGAACCCAATTCGGTAAATTCTTCTATCGTTTTCCAAATTTCTTGGTGTATTTCATTAGCTAGTGATAAAAGATCAGTCCCAATCAAAACACGTCTTGATTTTGCATTAATGTAAGGGTCTGCGATTTCTTTGTCAGTCGATCCCTCTGTCACAAGTAGCTTTGAAAATATAACGTGATATTGCACTAATATTCTTAGACCCTTATATTTTTCAAGTTCACGTTTTACAGTTGGCTCTAGCAAATGATAGAGATTTGTTGCAGTAAAATTTACCAGTACGATTTGTTTATTAAACCGATAACTGTTGTCGAATCCTGTAAAGGCAGTCGCTATTTTTTCAGGTTCTCCCATAAGACTCTTCTTGGCTATATCTCGCAATTTCAGCATCGCTATACTATAGTGTAATATTATATGTTTAATTGATTGTTCGATCGATAACTCACTGCACGCCAGCTGAACAAACAATTAGAGATATAAAATCCTTATAGTATAATGTCACAAAATCTGAGATATATCGGATTGACAGCGGAGGAGCAAGAGTATTATTACGTTCATCCGAAGTATAACCTATACGCTGGAAATGCATTAGGTTCGGTTATTAACATAAAATCTAAAAAATCTATAGGAAAACCAACATTAGCTGGAATGATAATTTCAGTGAAAGGTGATGACACAGATATGACTAAAATGTTTCGAAAAGATTTTATTTATACTTTGTTCTGCGAGGATATTCCAGAAGGGCAGCGAGTCTATCGAGTAAATGGCTCGATTACTGATGACAATATCGAAAACTTATCTTTACAAAACGAGTTTCAGCCGCACCCGGTCTTTGATTTATACGAGGCTAACGATCGCGGTATTATTAGAAATAGAAAAACTAAAAATGTTGTTGGTACCATGAATAATATGAGGTATCTCGTAGTAGGTGTCAGAGGAACACTAACCGATCAAGTTAGTTATCTTAGTCATCATTTTATTTACGAGGTGTTTAAGAGACCCATACCCGATGGTCTTGTGATTAATCATATCAATAACGTAAAAACTGATAATCGAATAGAAAATTTGGAAATAGTTACCCAGCAGGAAAATGTGAAAAAAGGACAAGGTGGCGGTATTAATTTTAGATATCCGGCAAAACCTGTTGTTTCGTTAAACCTCGAAACAGATGAGGAAATCAAATTTAAATCGATTTCATCTGCGGCAAAACACTATAAGATAAATCCTGGGGCAGTAAAATTTGTTGCTGATAGAATAACAGGATCAGCTTTTTCAATCGAATACGATGCCAGGATTGTTTTTAGATATGATGATTAATAATATTTCGTAATTCTGTCTTAGTAAGACAGCTATGTGCAAATGCCATAATATCATCGCGATCAAATTTTAATGTTATAAAAGCATTTTCATTAAGTTTATTTTTTTCTGCTGCTGTTAGTAATATTTTATGAGAATCACCTTGCGTAACAATAACGTCAACAAAATATGCACTATAACCCGACAGACATTTTCTTACCGCTTCGGCTAGTTCCTTGTAATTTAATATATTAACCTTTTGATGATATTTTACCTCATTAGTCATATCTTATAACAATAAATTAGATAAAAGTATATTATAATATGAACTTGATGAAACGACTTGCTGAAATATATGTGGAAGATACAATCGCAGACAATGTTAAAATCACCAGCGATAAAGTCCCCAGCGACACCGTCGCTTGCGATAAAGTAGCAGACAATGTTAAAATCTCTACCGATATAATAGACAAATCTGCTAGTTATAGCGAAGATGATATTTTGTACAACAACGAATCTGATGATGACGATGAAATAGTTGCTGTCGCTGACAGAAAAAATTACAGCAGACCAACAACTGGAAGATATAATGTTAAGTATCACATTGCCAAAAAAATAATAAAATTTAATTTTACTGTTGCCGAACAACAGATATTTTGGCAGCTTATCAGGCCGTTTTTAAATCTAAAAATAACTGGCCAGCGAAGGAGTATAAATACGATTTTATTTTTGCTAAGATATTTAATTTAATGCCAGTTGATAATGAAAGAAAATTACATTTAATTTCGTTATGTAAAACTATCAAATGTAAATCTGTGCTTGTGAAATACGAACAAATTTATAATAACGTTATTGGATCGACTTAGTTGGTACCCAGCTATTAAATTTATCGCTATACCCACGCCACTTGACTAAACTTTTATTGCCTTTTCTCCTAATCACTTTTTCGATAACGAAAACATCTTGCTCAGTTTTCTGAAGTTCTTGTTCATAAAAACTACCAATGATCGGTTCCCCTGCCAGATCTTTGAGCGCGTATGTTACAGGTATTGTTAAAAGTACTTTATCAACTACAAACACTTCTTCAGTCCAGTTTGGAGTAAATCCTTTTTCAAATGTTTTTTTTTAGTCAGAGAAATTCTAACTCGATCACCTACCTCAAATTTATGTCTGCGGTACCTGTTTTCATTTGCTAATATCGGATTTTTGATTGCTTCGTTTGGCGATAGTTTCGTGGTTCGGTATTTCGTGTTATTGTACTTGTCAACTATCTGCGGAAGATCATCAATATACCTGTTTGTATTTTTAGCTGTCAAATATTTGTGTATTTTTTCGTTTAGAGTGCGATTAAATCGCTCTACTACGACACTTTTTCCCTCGTTCCCTGTAACATATTTTTTAATGTTATTTTGTTCTAGAAACTGCTCAAACGTTTTATTGAAAAATTCTGCTCCGTGATCGGTCCAGATTTTATTCGGTTTTCTTTCTGTACTTGTTATTATTTGTTTTAACGCATCAGTTATCGACGTTCCTGTCTTGTCTAAAACTGGAACACTAAAAGCATATTTACTAAAAACATCTACAACGTTAAACAAATATTTCTTATTATCATTAAAATCTGCTAGATTTGATACATCTACTAAATCTATCGCCCAGATATCATCAACGGCATTTGCGACAACTTTACGTCGCGTGAACTTTTTTTTTTTAGGTTTGTGTAGTTCGGCTGCGAGATCATCGTATAATTCCTTTCCGAGTCCTAATTTATATTTTGCTCCAATAAAACCCTGTACCAGCTTTCTATCAAAACGTTCTCGTAGATTTGTAGGCTCCATATCACGAAGTTCGTCTAACATTACTTTATCACAACCAGCCTTATCTTGCTCGTTGTCCCGGTAACAGATATCGTGACGCATTGCTATTGCATCAACTTGATTGTAAGGTTCCTGTCCTGGCAGCGGATTATCATTTTCATTTAGTTGTTTATCAAGAGGATTATAAGGTCCAGTATATTTATGGCCTGGCAATGTCCAGCCTCCTTTTGGCTTTGGTAATTTGCCAATCAATTTATGTATATCTATACCTGTTCCAATTATTTCTCTGTTGTTACAACGTTGACAGTATGTGACAATTTTATTTTGCTCGAGACATAAATCTCTGTCAGATTCGCACTTGCATATCATTCTATATTTTTAGTCGTCTACTAAAATAATCTTGTCAGGAGGGCAACCAGCTCCAGACGTTTTCTTTAAAAACATACTTTTCTTTCTACCACAAACAGCACAAATACTTTTTAGCATCATTCTATTATTTTTTGTTTTTTCCGTCGTCTCATCCTTATTTTCTGTTTTAGTTTTACATTTGAGACAATATGTTGACATTATATATTTGTAAGTTTAGATAAAATTATTAGTAAGCTTTAGATAGATTTACAAAAATTTATTGCAATCTCATCATTAGCGTGAGAAGGTTGCTTATCAAACTGCAAAATTAACTTTAAAAAATTAGGATCTTTTGACATCTGTCGGACAAACATTATACAATAATATCCGCAAGCAGAAGTTCCAACAGGTTGAAGTTGATTGGACGAATAATATATTTTTTTTATATTTTTTGTTTATATATTTTTTTTATTGCATCGCTCGGAGGAAGTCCAAACGAGTCAAAATAATTGTTATTATAACCTGCTACCAAATGCGTGCCGGATCCGTCATTGAAATCTTGTATATTTATCACACACGAACCCAGCGACGATGTCGCTTGCGCTGGTACAGCGCTAAGTTCATCTTTGGAATAAACTCGGTGAAATCTGGGAACTGATTTTAACTTATCAAGTAAATCAAAATTACTTAGCGGGGTGGCCGTGTTCCCGGCAATGTTAGTCCTTGTCCTCCTATTCCTAACAGATTTGGCAGCAGACTTCCCGCTAGTCCCGCTAAAAGTGGAGCGAAAGGAATAATTCCTCCTTGTTTTGTTTGATTGCGTTTCGTTGTTTTCTTTTTTTTCGACGATTTTGTTGTTTTCGTTTTTTTTCGACGATTTTGGTTTTCGTTGTGGCATTATATTTATCGGCCACATAAAATTAAACTTTAGACTATATTTTTATACCACTACCCTCAACTGCTTTTTTCGTTGCGCCTGATATTGCGCCAGACGCTGCTGCTAGTCCTAATGTACCTAACACCGGCAAAATTTTAGGTAATAACGTGCTGGCTATCACTGATAATGCCGGACCAAAGAAACCACCTTGTTTTGCCATCGCTGTTATTTGTGCGACACTTAAATTTAAAACAAAAGGTTTTTTGCGATCGTATTTATTTGCTTGATTTTTGGTTAACATCAATTTTGTTAAAATACCCTTGGAAATGTTAGGGTTGATTTTTAATGATACCTGTCTCTGCTTTGCAACAGCAGCTGCTAATTTTTTAACTTGACCATCAGTCAAATATATTTCTTTTATAATATATTTTGTCATCTTATATAACGATTGCAGATTAAACTTGAACTGTCATTTTACCTCCAACGGAATCTATCGTAACAAATCTGTCGCTGATCACTAACGCGTACACGTACAACTGTGCTGCTGGAACTGCTCCTAATGTCCAAGTAACTTCAATATCAGCTGTCGAATCAACTGCTCGCTATGTTTACTAACATCAAAATGAAATATTGGATAAAGTGTACGAAATTCCTCTGCTGATATTTGGGATCCATCCTCAACAGCTTGATATTTTTGTATTGCGTCGAGTAGGTACATATAAGGTCGAGTAATATTTTTATTAGCGTCATCTGCAAAATTGCATTCTATCGCCCGATCTGGATATTGCTTCGAATTTATTCTAGCATATATTCGTCTAACATCAGCATTATCAAATATTGCATTATTTTGTTGTTGGTTACCACGTCGCGCTTGCTGTTGAAATACGACAAACAGTTGCCTCGGCAGTTGTTCAGCTGGTGTTGTTGTGACTCGCCATGTGTAGTCGGTAGTATTTGGAACTGCTGTTTGATATATTTTATGCTGCTTAAAATAAATTTTATTCGTGCGTTTTTCCAGCATACTATTTAATTCCATTGATTTAGTGATCGACGGCGTTATTCGTGGAATCCACAAAGCAAGTTTGTTTATGATAAACTGTACATCAGCTCCGCCTGACCTAAACAAGCAGTCGTTTTGTTCTGCTCGATCTAAAATAAGTGTATGTTTAACTCCACGAAATACTTTATCATAATCGCGACAAAAGCCGAAAATCATACTTAACGGAAGTATCATTGTAATTTGCCGTGATCCTGCTGCAAGTTCTTTTCTTCTGGCAAAACCTTCATTGTAACGTGGATTTCTTATGCTAATTTTATTATTAATCAAATTTAACATTGCAGCGCCGTGTGCAGCTGCTCATGGTGGAGTTACTCCAATATTATTACAAGCAGCAATAAGTGATACTCTTGTAGCGGCTTCATTAGCGTCTGCAGCTGGTGCGGCTATATCAAAATTAGCAGCATTAGTAATAAGAAAATCTCTTACAATTGCAGCGTCCGCTGCGACATCATCCCCATGAGCTATAAAACCTTTCATAAAAAGTTCGGTCGATTTAGCTAAACCACGTCCAGTATCTTTAAACCACATCATGTTCGTTGCAATTGATCTGGAGTAATCATCGGAAAACGAAATAATATTTAAGATTGTACTTGCAACTTGTAAGTGACTTGAAATATCTTCTACAGTTTGATTAGCTAGTTGATATCGAGCACTTTTGAATAAACACCAGCCGTTATTTATAAGAGCTACTTCTGTTCCAGCTGCAATTGCAACAGGTGGATTGGCTACTGTCATAATCTGACCGCGAACTTCTAACATTGCCTTATGTGGCAGTAGAAATACATCTTCATCTCGAGTATTAAATGTTCTAATACCAGTTTTATTTGGTTCATTAGAATTTTCGTCGAGATACTCAACATACTCAAATTCTGTTACAGTGTCTTCGGTGTCATAAGTTTCTGCTAAATCGAGATAATTTTTAAGAGACATTTTTCATTTATTAGATTATATAAAATTTTATTGCGGCGCCGTTACTTTAGATATTAATTTTTGTATAATCTGCTCGCCTTTCTGTGATAAAAGTTTTTTCGTTGTTGTTATCATAGCACGTTGCGTTTCTTTTGTTGGAGCGATTTCTGATATAGCTTGTTTTATCTCAGATGTGGACGGTGCGCCTTTTATTTTATCAGCTATATTTTGTCCCACCGCAGTTCCAGCGGCAGATGCGGCTCCAGTTGCAAAAGCTTTACCTGCGTCTAGTGCAATTGGTGCAACTTTATGCGCTATTCCCGGAACATTTTCAATAACTTTAGTAAATATATTTCCAAAAAATCCTCCTACTATTTTTCTTCGATAATTTTTTTTTCTCTGTTTCATTATATTTGAGGTTGTATAATTTTTATCGTCAATCACGAAGTCGCAATAACTTTGTTATTGTACGCGTAAGAGTAAATAATATGTAACAATTTCGTTGTTCAGATCTAATTGCCTACCAGATCGATCTGTTAATTGCATTGTTATACTTGTTTTTTGATTTTCAACATTCAACGGATAATATATAATATGACGCGGAGTAATTTGCATGAGAGAACCTGGTGGAACATCTGGCGAGAAACTATAAATCGTTTGCCCTTTACTACCCTTGGCTGAGTAAGATCCAGAAGCAATAGAGCAATTTACTAATATTGTATTTACGTCAGTTATATTTACCGGCAGTTCACCGTCATATGTAATAGCTTCATTAGGATCTAAATAATACTCTCTATGTTCAAATCCTATCAGTGGTGCGATACTTCTCGGTGATATAAAACTAGCTGACATATTTTTTATTGTCATTCTAGCTCGTAACGTGTTATAATTCGCTGCTAACTCGAAATTATCAGGTTTCATCTTCTCTTTTTGCATAAGCTCTTTTATCACTCTGTTTAGATCAGTAATATTATAATCTCCTTGTGGAATTTTAAATGTTTTCCATTGCGTGTCTCTTATTGAAATAATTGCAATCTCATCATTGACACCAGTTTTTACGTTAGCCATAGCATTCCAGCAAGTACAAGAAATTAATCCAATTTCATACTGTTTCTCAGTATCAAGTTGTATTGGCGGAATATAATTTACTGAAAAATTTGCGCTATCTTTTGCGGTTGTACTAGAGTCTAGCAATAATGTTGTTGACATCGTTATTTATTATATTTTTTATAAAATTAAATCGCCGAGATTAAGTCGCGGTGTAACGTTTCATACTCGTCAGATGTTAATAAATTTTCTGATCTTAGATGATCAAGTATATCAATAATTTCATTGTCAATTTCAACACCAATATTACCAGCTTCTTTTGATGATATTAATAGCATTAATCTGCCTATCATTTCAGCAGTTGATGTAAATATTTTTACACCTTCTCCATTTTTTGCTATTACAGCTTTTCTATAGTTTTTAACTCGAGTTTCATCGTTTATTTTAAATTTCCTATGAAAATGCCACCCCTGACCAAAACCTTTTTCCCTGTTTTCATCAGCTGTTTTTTGAAAGACACGAGCGATAACACCTTTCCTAATTATATCAAAGAGCTGAGACATATTGTCTAGTGTCGTGGTTTCATTTAATTCTTTGTTAGCATTACTACTGTCTGTTATTATTTTATATAATGTATCAATAAGTTCGTCGTATTTTTCTTCTGACCAAGTTTTTATACTATCAATATCTTTTATATTATTATCTTTTAAAAAACTATTATATTCCTCATCTGTTATTTTATCATTTGCTTTTTTTCTAAAAAATTGTCGTTTCTCTCCAACTTCCATAAACTTTACTGTTAACTCGCCGACTCTTTCTTGCTCTTTTTCGATATCCTCTATTTTTTCTGATAATTTTCCTAATATAGTCCTAATTTCACGTGAAGTTAATTCTGCTAATCTTCTTTCAAATAAAATCGGATTATTGATCAACTGGTTTAGTTCAGCTTGCCTAGCGGCGGGATCAGCAATATTCCTTACAAGTGCCTCAGCTAACATTCTTTTTTCCTCGTCAGATCTAGCAATAATTTTTGCAGCAGCTGCTTCTTGTTGTTCTTTAACTAATCCAACCAAGCCTTTTTCTTGTAGTTGCTTA
>JAECUM010046206.1:0-28536 GCA_016617855.1 Megalonaias nervosa
CTCCAGCCATTTGTCAGACCGATGAAACTTGCACTTCTTACTCAACAAATTGGTCAGGGATTCTACAACTATGGAAAAAATTGAGCACAGTTTCCGAAAATATCCAGCCATACCCAAATATCACTAGTGCTTTTTACCGATAGACACTGGAAATTCAGAGATGACCTTGTCCTTAACTTCTACAGGTTTAACTTGACGGAGCCCCACAATATGACCTAAAAATGTAACACAATCACTGTAAACTCACTTCCACCTAAAAAAAACGTCATTGTCAGAGAATTTCAGAACGGTTTTTAATTGACTTTCCAGGTTCCACTGTTGATTATCACGTCATCGATGTAAGCGTCACAATTGTCTAGACCAGATGTTATTATGTTCATTAAACGTATCAAATTATATCACCATATATTTATAAAGTCCACCAGGAGTTGCAAATGCCGAAATTTCATTTGCTCTTTCCGTGAGAGGAATTTGCCAGAGTCAATTTAAAAGATCGAACTTGGAGACATATTTTGCATTTCCAATTTTATCAATGTAGTCATCGATTCTTGGTACTGGAAGATAATCCATTTTGGTAACGCTGTTGACTTTTCTATAGGCAGTACAGATACGGAAAGTATTATCTTGTTTAGGCACAAAAATACATGGTGAACATTTCTTTGTTTCTATAGAATCATTCTCCAGCAAGTACTGAATTGACTATGTCAAACATTCCTACTTGAGAGGATTCATTCTGTATAATGCTGTTTCACAGGTGTAGAATCTAAACTTTCAACGTCATGGTAGGTTTTATTTCGTTCGTGTTGGAATATCTGGAAACAAGTGCCTTCTTTTACAAAACAGCTATTTTATTTCACTCTGATGCGAAAGTTTCTGGTCCAGATTGTTTAATATTTCTGAATTCTGAAGATTTGTTAAATCACTCTTACTACCGTTAGATTTTCATTACATCGTTTACATCTTCACTGTTGGAAAGGTACAAATGGATTGAAAAAAATACTCCATTAACATATTTATATGACAAGTTCTTTCTGTTTCCTCATCCCAGGAGTGTTAATAATATTATTTAATTCACTTACTTTCTTTTCAATTGTATAAGAACCATAATACTTAGCCTTAACCTAAAGAGGATTTTGAGGTATGGATAAGAGAGCTAGAAGTCTATCGCCAGGCTGAATACTTTTTCCTTTGTATTTTTGTCACACCTTAATTTCATTTTTGACTGAGCAGAGTGAATATTACTCCTTGCTTCTTCGCAAGCCCATGACAACTTATATTTGAAATCGGAGACATAGTCAAGAAGACTAATTTTTTAATCTTCAGTTGGATGAAGTTTCTTTTTAATAACTTCAATGGCCCAGGACAGTATGTCCAAACATTGGTTCAAAATTTAAATTTAAATTTAAATTTAATGGTTTAAATTTAATGATTATTGAACTGATTACTTAACAGCAAACAACAACAAATGAACACCATCATCACAATCTTTTCCTGTACAAAAGCAATGTAACCGA
The DNA here is from genome assembly GCA_016617855.1 of Megalonaias nervosa. Lineage (NCBI taxonomy): Eukaryota > Metazoa > Mollusca > Bivalvia > Unionida > Unionidae > Megalonaias > Megalonaias nervosa. The sequence continues at coordinate 1,515 of JAECUM010046206.1, forward strand.
ATCATACTCTTCAAAGTTTAATTAAATCTTTCTGAAACCCCTTGACGTTCAGGGTGCCAGGCAGAAAACTTAAACTGTTGGATGCTTAATTAATGCATAACGTGCTGGAAAATTCTAAACATACACTTTGACCCTTGATCAGATTGGAGAGATTTTGGAAGGCCACAAAATGTAAAACAATCTTTAACAAATATTTCACTATGGCTTTAGTTTAATATTCCTCAAAGGAATTGCCTCCAGAAATCTTATGGACACACACATTATGTTCAACAAGTATTGGTTGCCTGACTTTGTCTTAGGTGCAAGATAGACAGTCTACCATTATTCTGCTAAATGGCCAGCCAAGGGAGTTTCATGGACCAGACTAAGAATTTGATAGCTCACTGACCACTCGTCACCAGCAGGTACAACAGATGATCTCCATTTCCTCATAAGGACCCCCACTGTTAACAAAATAAGAAACTGGTGTCTGTGTGGCTTGAGTTTCGCTAATAGTCCTCTGAAACAAATAGGGGATCTCAGAATCTTGTTCCTGTTTGACAATGTTGATTGGCATTGGTCCCTTTGATTAGAATAGAGAAGAATAAGTAGTAAAAAGATGACCGCTTTGATCAATGCCTCTTGATTGATCAATACCATGAGAAAAAATGACCTTATCAAAAGAGTGACCAGTAAATATTTCAGCTAAAGGAATAATGTCCTGGCCAACATCATTCTCAAGCTCTCTTTGTACAATAATTCTGGTAAGTGCACAGTGAGGATTTACAGGAAGTACATCATTCTCAATAGGATCGACTTTCTGATCCAAACAAGGCTTGTCACTTCCAAATGGATTAACCACAACCTTATCTGCAGCTAGTCCATTGCCTAGTAACAGATGAACACCTATGATTGGCAAAGAATTCACTGCTCCGACAGTCACGGGCCCTGAAATTAAGTCGGATGACAAATTCGCACACTGGAGGGAACATTAAGAAAGCCGAATTCTACTTCCAGAATAAGAACTCTTTCATTAGAAGAAGACTTCTCGAATAAAGGCAAAGTGCTTGACAATAAAAGAGAAGCTCCCATGTACTTTAAGATTTTGATAGGATAGGCTTGGCAGTATCACCAATAGTTGATATAAATCTTTTCGAAATGAATGGTTCATAATTCTCCATAACAGAATCAGACTGGGATTGTTTGACCCAACAAATGGATTGCTAACAATGTCAAAACGTGGCCTTCAACTCTTTGAAATAAGAGCATTTAGAATAGCTCTGTTTTTACCTTGTTGCTTATTATTAACCTGTATCAATCAGAAATAACGTGCCATATATTTTTACAATAAGCGCACGTAGGAAGAAATAAGGATTTCTTATCAGTCTTATCAGAAGTTTAATTCCTAAAAGTTGTATCACATTAAGATTTTTAAGTACTCTAATCAGACATAATGATTTGTTTTCCAACAAATATGCTGAGAGGAAAACTTATTGACATGTGTAACTGTGTGAGTCAATTCGACATAGGTTTTTTCACTTTCTTTTCTACAATTTCTAAGCCTTTGTCAATATGCCACAGGTACCAATTCATAACCCTTCAAGATACATTCCTCAACTACATCATAATCAGCACTTTGTTGTACCGACAGTGACGTATAGACTTCACGAGCTTTGCAAATAAATACACTATATAATAACAAAGTCCAATGCGCTCTTGGCCACTTCAAGTTTCCATAAATTTTGCGTGTACAGGGCAGGCACATTACATGACAGACTACCTATGTAAAATGCCGGTAGCTTCTCGTGGGTTGCTGGTTCTTTCCGGGGTTTTCCCCGGTTCTTCCTCCACCATTTATACCGGCCGTCATATATAGCCTATCTTGTGCTGAAAAATGGCGTTAAAGCCTACAACAACAACAACAACAACAACAACAAGCTGTGTAAAAACAACATCTGGAGAGACGTTGTATATAGATGGTTCGAAATAAGCTCTATATTAATTTCATAGCAGTAAAATCGTCTTTAAATTTCATCCGAAGTTTATATTTATACTTAATTTTTTATTTGCTGTTGTATACATAAGATTATAACAGGTGAATATTAATCTCCTGAAAATCTATACAGTTGATTCCAAAAACGTTTCATTATAGAGTATATGAGTCATGGATTCATTTGAAATAAAAAGAATTTATTTAATCAAATACGTAAAACTGGGACGATTTATTTAATCAATCTATGTGAGTTCACTCGGTTTCTTCATGGATATTTTCAATTGTCCCTTGGTGGTATGTAAATTAACTGTAATTGCACGCACTCTTATTTAAGAAGAATAATTTCGCCACCGCCTCAACTACCACTGCCTGTGTTTCTGCAATCGATTTGTCGATTTAGTAAATAAATTAGTCCATTTATAGTAAATTCTGGCATTTGCTTTCGTTCGTAGCAGCAAGGTTCACATCTAATTTTCTTCTGGTCGGTTATTACAATGGTGCTTTCGACATTTCCACAGATTATTCGGCCTTCCCAACTGTTTCATTTGCCTATTTGCATTCATTAGTAGTTTGATATGTGTCTTAGAGAGCTATGTCGACATCATAATCATGAAAAAATAGAAACATTGTTTTCAGTCGCTATTCTTTGTAAATTTGAACATTTATTTATTTTAGCTAGCCTATAAAAAGGCTGAATATTTTGAGATAAAACAATAATCTATAATTATTCGCCTGGAAGTTTCTAAATGATTAACTCGTAACATTACTCTTTGAATTCTTCAAGCATACATCATACAATCTGATTCAAAGAGAACACACACACACACAGACACACACACACACACAAAATCTCTCTCTCTCTCTCTCTCTGATATATAAATGTGTGTATGAGCGCGTTGGCGTGTGTGTGTGTGTGTGTGTGTGTGTGTGAGAGAGAGAGAGAGAGAGAGCTTGACTGACACTTGCATATTAAATGTCAGAAACCTTTTCCTCTTCTTCTCACTAATTTTTGTATATTTCAAAGCATAACCTCTGTATAAAGGAAGTATAAATGCTTAAAAAAATCGAATCAGTTCATTTTTCTACATTCCCTAAAGATACCTTTTAGAAACAATGAATCAGAAAGTTATATTTGATGATGATGTTTTAATATAAAAGATGTGTCAAACTAAGAGTATCAAGCTCAGTTGACGGCGTTAAGGTCAACAATGAATTTTCTTTCTTTCCTCAACTCGGAGTCTCAGCGCTTTATAGCCATAATTATGCTGATGTGCACACACACACACACACACACACACACACACACACACACACACACACATACATACATACGTCCAGACAGACAGACATACATACATTCAAAAAGCGGGAATAAAGATAATTTCAGCTGTGTTGCTTCCTATTTAAGAATTGAATTTCATATCTTACAGGATCCATGAAGTCATGAAGCCTGAAAATCAATTACACGATGAAGGTTGTTACACGCTGGGTGAGTGGCCATAGAGAAGGTTGTTACACGTTGAATGAGTGGCCATAGAGAAGGTTGTTACACGCTGGATGAGTGGCCATAGAGAAGGCTGTTACACGCTGGATGAGTGGCCATAGAGAAGGCTATTAAACGTTGGATGAGAGGCCATAGAGAAGGTTGCTACAAGCTGGAAGAGTGGACATAGAGAAGGCTGTTACATGCTGGATGAGTGGCCATAGCGAAGGCTGTTGCACGCTGGATGAGTGGCCATAGATAAGACTGTTGCAAGGTGGATGAGTGACCATACACGCTGGATTAGTGGCCATATAGAAGGTTGTTACACTCTGGATGAGGGGCCATAGAGAAGGCTGTTACACGCTGGATGAGTGGCCATAGAAAAGGCTGTTACAAGCTGGATGAGTGGCCATAGAAAAAGGCTGTTACGCGCTGGATGAGGGGCCATAGAGAAGGCTATTACACGCCGGATGAGTGGCCATCGAGAAGGCCATTATACACTGGATGAGTGGCTGTTACACGCTGGATGAGTGGCCTTAGAGAAGGCTGTTACACGCTGGATGAGTGGCCATAGAGAAGGCTATTAAACGTTGGATGAGTGGCCATAGAGAAGGCTGTTACACGCCTGATGAGTGGCCATGGAGAAGGTTGTTACACGCTGGAAGCAAACTCCTTTTCATGTATAGAATTTTCATGTTTATCATAGGTGTAGTTCAGTAACAAATAATTATAATGTATGGCAAAAATAATTAACACAACAATATTTAAACTTGTTTACAATTATTGTTAAATCATTCAAAAGGCACGGGAATACATAAGTTTTTTCTGGTATTGAGAATTAGTAACGTCTAGCTTTTCTACGTCACATGATGAGATTTAAGCCATTCTAAATGTTTACTACAAAGGATTAGTAAAACATTGTAATTATTCAGAGAGAACAGGGCACTAGTATTTTCAATTTAACGCAACGTTGTGATCGTGGCAATCCACTACCAATCAGCTGACATTTTGGCACGAAATTTGGGCTGCTGACACTCAGTCTCTCTCAAATTATACTATGCTCAAACACTGTGTAACTGACCTACACTTCGTCAGAACGTATTTTGACTTGTTATGAAAATCAAACAAGGAACGCGAACATATATTTGACATAAAATGTTTTATGTGGTTGGTCATATTGAATATATTTTTTAAGGATTCGTTTTTCAATGTAATGAGTAGGTGACAGTTTGAACTTTTGGTGTGATGTTTTCTTGTGCAAAGATGTTTTATGGATTCCTTTCTTACAATGCAAGTGCGAAGTACGATTCTTTTATTCACTCTATTTAAATTCCCGGATGGCATCTAAATGGACGCTACAGCACTATTACTCAACAAAATAAATTAAAACACTAAACGCTGTATTGTTTCTTCGTCGCCTTTAATTATTTAATGCAGTCTCTTTATTTCTCTCTATCCCATTCCGTCTCCATTTTTTCAGTTATAATAAGGTTTGATTTGATTTTAAAATCACGTGGAATCCTCAACACTACTACAAAGTTCAACGTGTGTATAAAGTTTATCAAATTAATTTAAACAATTAGCACACAAATAGTGATTATAACCTCAAGCAGATGATTTACCTAATTACTTACCAATTATTGTGTACTTTCTATTCCAACGTAATGGGAATGCGTTACCTCATAACCTTTAATTTTAAACATATTGACAAACCTATCTGCGTCCTGCTTTGTATTTTTAATTTTTAATTATCCATGTTGGCAGTTTAGTATCTAATTTTTAAAGTTCTCCATAATTTCTAAAATGTTTATCGAAATTATGGCATTCGTTATCCATATTTTACATCTCAATCGAATAACTGACTATTCACCGAATTCTTAACAAACCGATTTGCAGCGACCAGGACGATCCATGTGTACTTTTCATGTATTCAAAACACAGTCTTGCGCATAAAAAGCAAATATCATCCTTAGTCAGTATGTTTCTAGTTTCCTTGCGCTGGAGCATCAATAGTCCGAGTTTCCTCTGACCCTTGCCCCCCCTCCTCCCATTTTTGATATTTGGACATTTATGTTGGGGTGTAGGGTCAGAATCCATTCCCTATCGAAAAGTTGGAATTAGCCGACACCATTTGGTGTCGGCATAGGCTAGCCGCTTACTAGCCAGCCTAGCAAACTTTAACGACCTTTCATCGAGATATACCTGCATGAAATCGATAGGAATATTATTTATTTTCTCAGAAATAGCGAGTGTAGCATTTGTTATATCTTTAATCCGCTGAGAGACGAGATGCAACTATAGCGTTGATGAAATTTGACCTGGAACTCGCCATTTGCATTCCGAGTCACATGACTACACAAATCTCGCAACCTATATGTCAAGGGTCAGAGGAAACTCGGACTAGAGCATCAAGTACGTAGTGTGCCTAATTTCTCTTCCAACGTGATGAGAATTTGTCACTTCATAATCTTCAGTTTTGATACCTTTTACAGGCTTAATAAATACGACTTCAACACTAAAGAAGCTTCTAAATTCGTTAGCCTTCTAGTTCTCCTAGGCATCAGCTCTATAATCCTACTTAATTCGTTCTAAAAATATGTATACATCTGTTTCATGTCCCTGTGCAGGAATTCGATATTTCTTTATTATCCCGTCAAACGTATCATTGAATCACTTCTGTTTTGTCTCTCAACATTCTCTCTCTCTCTCTCTCTGACGGTTGGAATAGGCAAAATTCGAACAATACCTCTATAGTTTTAAGTTTGTTGAGTACTTTTCTCAAAAATCTTTATTTTCATGACAAGGCATCCGCCGTCAAGTCTCTAATCAATTTCGAATTAATACCGATGCGAATGAATATTTCCAACTTCCTCCTCGTATGTTTATCACGTTTTCCTTTAACATCTTCATTATTTCATAATGATCTTAATTTAATTTCACACTTCATGCCGTGTACCATTCTTCAACTGGCTTTGGTTTCAGTTGTTTCACGTCTCTTATTTACACCACTCATGAATATATAATGTTGGTTACGTCCTTCCTGATATTGTGACACTGTATACAGGATGGCTAGAGCTGATATGTAGGGCATCTACTGATGTACCGTGACAACGTACATCCTCTGTTAATTTGCATCGTTCATATCTTGTTTTAATATATAACTTATTAGCAGGAACCGTTAGAAATAACTGATTTATTAGGCATGAAATCATTAAACGGAAAAGTTCTTGATCTTGGTTACTTGGATCCGTTGATTTCCTATGAGGGAAAGCTTTTAATGTAAATCTCTATGACTATAAAAAAAAAAAAGTTGATTTTATTATGTGATATTTTTTTTATTATAATGTTGGTTCCAGAAAGGATACATACACTAATAATATTCCAGTAAGTCACTAAAATGCAACTATTAGAAGATATAAGATAATCTAAGGATTTCGTTATATGCTGTGTTGACGTTAATACAAGATAAATGGGGTGTATCCAAACTAACACATCACGCCTTATAAAGCAATATGTAGAAAAATGAAGAAACATAATGACTTTAATAAGTACAACGATACATTGAATCCAGTAAAGGAAACCAATTCAATTTGAACACATATTTTTCATAATTAAATATAGATGCATTTAAAAAAATGTTTGCATGCAAATGAAATAAGTAAGTTATTGAGTGCATATTTAAAGAATACAGTGTTGATATTTATAGCGTTAGATACGACCGACATTTTGAAATGGTTGCCAAGGTACAGTTTGTCAACCACATTAAAACCCAACATAACCAAGTTCGACAATCCCTACTTAACTCATGAGCCATATTTCGCTGAATTCAGGAGCAATACAGTTCACCAGAACAATACGTTCTCAGTACATATACATCCTTTCATTAATTTTTTTATATTGGAATTTATAATATAACTATTACAATATTAAGGACGTTCAACCTTATCATACTTTTTCCGTATTTATCTCGTGCGATAACACCTAATGATGTCATAAACGTTATGTCCCACAAGATAAAGGTATACGGTATCCGAGTGTCTTTCAAGGGTATCTCGTTACACTGTTTTGCGGTTTTTGTCCAGTGAACTCAGTATTTTTATGTCATGTGATAAACAGAATCTCACATGTATGCTTTTCCTAATTTAAAGCACGCATCGCATTGCTTAATTTAAATCTTTTGCTCGATAAGATATGCAAAAGATAGATATCATTCAAAATGCTCTATAGACCTTCTATGCTTGCAACCAGATTAAGATGACCTACTTAATTGTACATTTTAAACGTTTCCATATCTATTTTGCTTCAGCATGACCTGTTGAAAATGATAAATCGGATTGGCTTATAGAGAACCAGCTGCTAGCTTCACATCCATACAGGTAAATGTAGGACTAGTGAGTTTGTCTGCCAGTGACTTTCCTGAAAATGGTCTATAGCAACTCGACCAAATCTGTCAGTAGCCAGTTTTTCTCGAGTTCCACTTCTTAACCTTGTTAGAGTTACATTGCTCGAATTATTTTTATTGGTGATTCATTGATTCTCAACTATATACTTAGAACTGCAGTTTGTGTGACAGGCTTTATTGTCCTCATATACAATTCACTGCAGGGAAAAAGCCAACTGCGAAAGGTGTAGACCCCTATCTGTGTAGTCGCATAATGCGCCGGCAGATCTGGGTCTTCGTTTTATGCATGTTTTCAACAACAACAAAAATGTAGAACGAATAGTGTTATCCTGGTCTGCCAGTGCATAATGCGACGACTTATCTAGGTATATGCAGTTCACATTTTCGCTCAGGTTATACAAGAAAAGTACAGTAGTTGTTTACTTTAAGCCAGTGCAAAATTTCTGAATCTTTATTGTAAGTAGATGTTCCTTTTAACACGACTATTTGCCACCATTGATGCATAAACGTGCCACGTTCTGACAATTATACGCTTTTGTTTATTTCATCCTTAACAAGACTTTATGTTACTTCGTGGGCTGCTAAAAATGCTGTGTATTTGATAAGTTATTTGCTATCATTCGCTCATTCTTCTTGCTGTTTGTGTAATGCAGTTTTTATCACGTGTGCACACCATCTTTGGAGCATAGCAATCGTCACAGTTATGTTGTAAAAAGAAGAAAATTATCGAAAATATTATTTAAGAACGACAATGCCATAAATGGATTCTATAAATAAAAAAAAATATGCAGCGGAAAAATCAAGACTTCTAATTCCAACAAGTTGTTACAACTTTGATTATATTATATTTTTGGAAACAGCCTTAATGTTCATATTTTTATAAATAGCCATAATTTGAAGAGTCATTATTATGTCATAACGAAACACGATTGTGGCATGTAATTTTGTTTTACATTGTAATTTAAACAGTCTCACGGTCAATATAGTCTTTTAAAATTACAGATGTCACTCTTTTATGGGTACAATGGGTTCCCATTCATGCTTTTCCTTTATTATGTCCATACACACTTCGTTTCAACAAATGTACTGCCAATAAATTTGATAGAAAGACCATCTATAGAACATAATGTATAAATCGATGTCAATTATTATCAATTTATCTGTCACGGAATGTAGCTGTAGGGCACCGACAACATGACAGACGTGTGTGGCGCCGAAAAGGATTTACTTGTTTAAAAGAGAGAAATTAAATGTTATATATTGTCGACGGTATATTGCATTTATACACTAATTTGTTTATTTACGAATAGCGGCAAATGAGAAACCCTTTGTTTACACCATATTGCGATGAATGCACATAGTGAGGTACATAGGTGATTTTTCTTGGCAATATATGGCAATAAGACTTAACCACTTGCTACGAAAAAAATACAAATAAAATCTTCAAAGATCCACTGTACTGACAAGATTTTGTGATTAATTCCCTATTTATATTATGTATAAGTTACCTACCTCTCTGGCAAGGGCTTGCCTCCTCATGTAGATACTTTACTATAGAGTTTTAAGATCATATAGTTTTAAAATAAATAACAGAAAAGATGAGAACCAAAAGTTTTGTAAAATTAAAAAAACAATGTATTTCCACTAAACTCAAAGTGAAAATTTTAAAAGAACTTACAGTATTGTGAATTGAGTCCCAAATAGTCCTCAAAGTTCTATCACAAGTCCAAAAGAATAGAGTATTCCGAATGAATTGCAATCTTGAAATAACTGATGTACCAATAGTCTGGAATAGTGTCGATGTGCTAACAGTCCCCCTGTACCACAACGATATAATCCAAGAATGTCCTTGAACGAATTCACTCTAATTTCCAAAATAGTAATTTAGTCCTTAAGTCAATAAGCACTTTTTAATTCTAGTGAATAATTTAGATTAATAAATCCTCTCAAATAGTAACTGAGCACAACTAAGTTTGATATCACCAAGACTGTTGATAAGATACGGAATGAGTAATTCTGTCTATCACTATCTTCATATAAAAAAAAAAATAAAGAACGATAACAGAACCAAGATTAGGGTCATTTCTCGTCAAATGCATTTCCAGAACATTCTAAGTTATAAACAGGGTCAGGTTTCTTATAAAACAGTTTGTGAAGAACATGTAAATTATCAGGTAGACCAGGTATTTCCAAACGGTAATATCCCATGTCCTGAACTCAGACCCAAGTAAGTATGTTTAGCTCCAAGTAATAATGATCTTAACATATAATCTGAAATCATAGACAAGAATTAGCTATGTAATGTGTTGTTAACAAACAAATGACATTAGTTAGGTACATCCAAGCTCCTACCATCAGCAATGGACAAAGGCAAATCACAATACAAATTAAATAAACGTAATATTAGGAAGCTGAATGAATACTTGATGACTTTAAATTAATTGTAAAGAAATAGTTTTCAATAAATTCATATACAATTGTGCATTTAAATAAATAGAACCATGAAGTGGGGCTTTGGGATTTGTCTATGTTTGGGTTGGGGGCGCGGGTAAAGTTTTTATGATAATTATTAGGAGCTAAGAGTTATGTTTTAACCATTCATTTCGTCAAAATACCTACAGTGGGAAGGTAACTCCTTAATAGAAAGGGCAGCAACCTATAAAGCAAGCAGAGTAAATATTTGGACTATGTGTAGAAACATTAATAATGATAACCCTGGGGAAAAAGACAATGTTAAATGACACCAGTTGTAATGCAGGTAATACAACTAGCTGACACCTGTTCTGACTAAAACTAAAAATAGATTAGATTTGAAAAGTTAGCGGAGAGATTTTAAATGTCGTAAACGTTCCAACCATTATTCTACACTTTTAAGGTTACAGATTTTATCAGTTTTCATAACCGCATGAAACGTCTAAAACTGTAAGAAGCAAATGTTCCACTGAACACTGCTTGTAATAGTTCACGCTTTCAGGTGTTTTGAAAATAGAATGAATAAAGGATATTTTCTAAAAATATAAAAGTTGTTGGACGGAAAAAAATCCAAATATTTTTATAATGTTATTTATCTAATGACTGCTCTGGGGAAATTTTATTCCGACTTTTTCATTTAACTTGTCATAATTAAAGATGCACATGATAATGGAGTGTAGATATAAGGTCACAAAGCATGAGGAAAGCGATTACTGGCGGAAAAAGACTTAATTACAATTGAGTTTTATCAAAAAGAAGCAAAGTATAAATGTAAAATGCCAGACCTCTTGCTTCCGAATAAAGCATATTCTGAAAACAATTGTGACATTTCTACTTGGTCAAATGCATCGACAAAGACTGTATGAACCTACCTCTCATGATAAAAGTAAACTAGGAACTTAATCCCATCATTCCAAAGAATTCTTTAAGACCGATACAACGATGATCAGTAAGTTCCTCAAAAGGATCAGAGTTTCAATTACTAATCACTATGCTCCTTGGCAAAAGAATTTTTATGATGAAAACAGTTGAAAACTGCCATTTGAAAATATGAGGACAGAGACTGAGTTACATGTTTTCAAACCAGCCAATGAAACTATTCTGACATAAACGGGATTACATGTTGTCCAACCGCTTGAGTCAGTGGTAACAGTAAATTTGAGGAGATATATTTCATGCTATGATTTAGCCCATCTCAAAATTCAGACTTCCATAATGTTTCCATAGTCTAAATTTCTCAGACAAATTAATGCAGGCTATTTATTACAGTGTAGGCTGAAAATATTATTTGGACTCACGGTTTTCTTTTTAAAATTTCTCTAACCTCTTTTGTATTAATATATAATCTTATAACGTAATCCTTTAAATGTAATTGTTTGTGTTTGTCTACCAAATTATGATTATGGAATACTTTAGAGTTTCATTGTTTTGTAAACGAAAATGAAAGGACTGAATTATACTGCGAAACTACTAAATGAGGCAAAATTAATGTTGTGTTGACGGGCTACCTTATATCAATCGCACCAATCATTATGGTTTCTTTGCCCTGTAATATTTGCTGGACTTCTGCTTGTTTTGCGGACGAGACACTTGAGATTATTTTGTATGTCCGTGAATGTGCCAATTGATCCGTCCACAGTGCAATAAATAATTACTATTGTGCATCACTGAAAATTTAACCCCATCGAGTAATAAATTCATGCATGCCCCGGTGACGACTTCCTTTCTTTTTTGTTTGTTTGACGAATAGCCTCAAAAGCGTTGCCGATCGCTAAATATCTTGTAAGAAAGCCAAAAACATGGTTAAAGGTAAAATCATCAAGACAGTTGGTCATTAGGCTGTAAAAGCAGAACATTTGCGAGCTTACTGAGGCCTCGCGCGCAAATTACACGGATCGCACGACACCAAAAAATAATCAAAACTAAATTACCCTCTACCACTGTTATACCCGTGGGAATAAAAACAATCCGATTCCGCATTTAACATGGAAGAACCGGTTTTTGAAGACGAGTCTGTGTGTGATTATCAATATTATTCTTACAATGTTAGAGTTCCAAGCAGCTGTGGATGAACAGCACTTCATTTCGGGATACAAACAGATATTTCCTGTCCGCCAAGGCCTTTATTGAAGTTTGGGATTACTAGTAACCACCGACGATCCACCTGTGACTTCACAGCCTTCAAACCAAATCAACTTGGACAAAGTGTTTCGAGCGAATTGTGCATGGTTGGTTTTGTCAACAACAGAATAATGCTCTTTTCAACAGTACTCGATATCTCAGACAACTGTAATATTGGTACGATACAACGATAATTATTCTTGCAATGCAGATCCGTCAATGATGTTCGCCAAGGATATCGTAAATTTCCCCGAAAATAATTCACAAATGACTGCCTCTGATCTGCAGTCGGCCAGAATAATACCCAGACCAACTTGTTTTTCTACTAGGAGGAGGGCGGTAGATGCAGAAAAAATGGACTGGCCTTTGTTCTAGTGTGAGTGTGGTTTGGACTAGTTCAAACGATGTGTGGTAGAAACTGAAGCTTGTGGTGTGGTTAAGACGTTTGATCATGGAGCAGTTTCCGAATCTCCTGGAGTATGGAAATTCGATAGGTGGCAACCTGATTATTCTTGGAGATTTCAACTTTCACTTTGGCTGTCCTGGAAACCCATACACATCAAAACTCCTAGATTCCATTCATGTTTTCAACCTCAAACAGTCAGTTAACCAACCCATCCATAAACATGGTCACATTTTAGACTGGATTCTTTATAGACCTGATGATAATATTCTACGGTCATCCCTGGTATCCCACGAACTTACATTAGATCACCTCTGCATTATATGCCATCTTGACGTATCAGTCCCTAACAATCCACCTTTGTTTGCTAATAAGAGAAACCTATGTATGATAAGTAGAACCCAACTAATGCATGACATTCAAGCAAACTTATCAATTTGCTTACCTCCTTCAGCAGAACAACTCGATAACTGCCTGCGTTCATTGCTTGACAAACATGCCCCAGCAACCAAGCGCAGAGTATCAATTCAGAAGTGTTCTCCGTGGTATAGCAGAGTTAGGGACCAGCTTCGCACTGCTGAAAGAGACCGCCGTAAAGCTGAGAGGCTTTGACTTTCCACCAGACTAGCTATTCATAAGCAAATCTATGAAGTCGTTCAGAAAAACGTCACAAACATAGTCCATGCAGCGAAATCAGCCCACTACAGTACTAAGATCACGGAAAGTTCCAGCTGGAAAGAGATCTTCGAGATTACTAACAAGCTAATGTCAAGGAACAAATGTACACCACTTCCATCAACCTTCTCTCCAGTCGACCTTCTGGACCTGTTTGCAAATTTCTTCCCTGGCAAAGTACAAACCATTAGAGATAAGGTTGACAACACAATTTCAAGTGACTCGTGGTCGCCATACAGTTGCGATACAGAATTTCAGCGGCAACCGTTAGCAGCATTTGAACCTGTCTCTATGGATTTAGTACGTACAGTCGTGATGAAGAGTGCACCAAAGTCATGCGAACTTGATCCAATTACATCACTGTTGCTTGAGTGCTTCGATCCAATATTGCCTTCACTAACTGATGTTATTAATAACTCTTTCTCATCCGGGGAATTCCCATCATTTTTCAAAACTGCCATTGTAAAGCCTCTGCTGAAGAAACCAACACTCGACCATAATGATTTTAAAGAACTACCGCCCAGTTTCTAATCTCCCATTCATGTCAAAAATCTTAGAAAACGTTGTTCTATCCCAACTTGTATCTCATCTGAATTCAAACAGTCTTTTTAGCAATGTACAGTTTGCATATCGCCCTTGCCAAAGTACTGAAACTACTCTTCTGAAAGTAGTTAATGACCTTCTCTCTGCTTTGGATAGCGGAAAGATTACAGTCCTCACCCTTCTTGATTTGCCTGCAGAATCTGACACAACAGACCATGATATATTACTTTACCGTCTCCAGTATGTATTTGGCATTCATGATACAGCCTTATTGTGGTTCAAGTCCTACTTAGTCAACAGGACACAAATTATGTCCGCAAATAGAATACACTCCAGCCCAGTTGATTTAGGAGCCCCGAGTGGCCGAGTGGTCTAAAGCGCTCTCCGTTACGGATCACTGCCATCTCACCTCTGTCTGAGTGGGTTCGAGTCTAAGATTCGGCGAATGTGGATATGTGAGAAAGCTTGCCAGTAGTTTCTCGTGGGTCGGTGGTTCTTTCCGCGGATTTCCCGGTTTCTTCCTCCACCATTAATACTGGCCGCGATGTATAGCCTATCGTGTGCTGAAAAATGGCGTTAAGCCCAACAACAACAACAACCAGTTGATCTATGTTGTGGTGTTCCACAGGGGTCTGTTCTTGGACCTCTTTTCTTCATTTTATACACTCAGCCACTCTCAAGTGTCATAGATCATCATCCAGTGTCTCACCAATTGTATGCTGATGACACCCAAATATACAAATCTAGCCATCTAGCCACCCAACTGAAGCTGATGCTACTATCCAAGGCGTAGAGAGGTGCATTTCTGATGTGAAATCATGGATGACATGTAACAAGCTGCAGATGAATGATGATAAAATTGAAGCCATTCTCATTAAAACACAAAGACTTTCTCATTCACCTCCTTTACCTCAAACAATAAATATCAGCAACACTAACATTAAATTCACACAGTTAGTACAAAACCTAGGTGTTACTCTCGACAGTACTCTCACATTGCACCAACATGTCATGAACATATGCAAGGCTGCACATCTTGAGCTGAGACTCATCAGCTCCGTTCGCAAATATCTTTCAGTTGATGCCACTAAAACACTTGTGTTTTTCCTTAGTACTTTCAAGATTGGACTATTGTAATTCAATTCTGTCTGGTTCGTCTCAATATCTACTCCAAAAACTTCATAAAGTTCAAAACACAGCTGCTCGGATCATCCTTAGAGTACCACGATCAGAGCAAACCTCCCCTTGCTCTGTACCCTACACTGGCTATCCATTCGATCCAGAATCAAACACAAAATTTGTTCTCTGTGCTACGTTTCACTGACAGGCTCCAGTCCAACTTACCTATCTGACCTCACCCATGTGTACACACCAGCAAGATACTTACGCTCTTCTTCTGACAATCGCACACTCATTATTTACACTATGAAAACGAAGTCATATGGACAACGTTCTTTTGCATACCAGGGCCCAGCAACTTGGAACGAATTGCCTACTGAACTTAGACACAAAGACACAGTGATCTCATTCAAGAGCGCTCTCAAAACTCATCTATTTCGAGTGCAAGAACAAACTTAAAGACCTAATAATGTTTCCTATCTTAAATATTTTCAGCATGTTTTTATGTTTTCTGATTTCATGGTGTTTGTTTTTATGTAATCATATCATTATATATGTTTTGTATGTTTTAGGTGTTGTCTAATGTTATAAAGCGCTTCGAGCGTCTAAAGATTAGATGCTTTACAAAGTCATTATTATTATTATTATTATTATTATTATTATTATTAATAACTTGTAAAACCTTTTCATAAAGAATCAATGCGATGTTGTTTGCTTCCATGCTCTTTGTATCATTACGTATCTTTAAAAAAACTTAATATTCATCGCTTCGATATTTTCACACAAAAGGAAACAGTCTCGTTCAGGTTGTACTGTTGAGAGTATTTCTTTGAGATTACGCACTCTGCTGTTATAAGCTGTTGGACATTTTCTTGCAGACGTTTGTTCAGTCAGTGTTAATTACATAGGTGTGAATTTACAATCCCATATAAAGCTTTGCTTGTGCCAAACGACATATTAGAAAGCTCATAGGTTGATTCTGATCTGATTACCCGTCACAGAATTATGCGTGTCTCTTAGGCAAATTAATACTAATTGGTCATCGTCAAGTTTGATTTTTACATTGGATGCAGCCAACCTAAGCTTTACTGTTTCCTCAATTAATAAGAAAACACATTTTTAATGCGAGCGTGATTCGAACCTGAAATGTCTCGATCAACATTATAGCGGAGTTCTATAATTGATCAGGCCACGGACAACACTTACACACACACAAAAAGAACTCAATATAAAGTTTAACCGCACTGGCTCGCGAACACAAACTACACCATCCATTCCTCCCTCCACCGCCAAGACGTGCCAGGATAAACTGGAATCTATATTGTCGATCGGCACGCTCACCGACAATAATATAGATTAAATGTATGTTGGCCGTTTGACCATTGTTGGGGGGGGGGGGCACCTTACTTCGACAAATCTTTATTCCCCTTGAAAATCAAAAGGCACGCTGGTTAAATCGAGTTGTGTGCTTTTCAACAAACACCAAACTAATGAGTCATTTGCTGACTGGTTTAGATTATAGAAATGCGATCGATAATATGAGGCTCACACTGGGGCATTCTTACTGGTGGTTTCTTCATTGGATCTTGGTATTCATCTACATTTTATCAGGTACATAGCTATATTTTAACCGCTGCTTTTTATTTTTCAAAGAGAAAAATATCCATTATTTTGATATAATCATTGTCATCGATATAATGCTCGGTTTTGTGAGCAAGTTTTATTATAAGATGGCTATGGTCTCACACTCGCAGAGGTAATAAACAACTTTGTTTTGTTTTTTTAATTGTCCCCGCCCCCAAGAAAAAATAATTATTCTAACCTATTTTTAGATATAATAAAAAAGAGTGTTTATTAGCAGGACAAACGCAAGCTTTTTGTATGACATCCTTATTTGCTATCTGATGTAAAGTAAAGAAACGTATTAATGAGACCATCTTAGACAATTATTATGATATTTATTTCAAAGGACCTCTACTTACTTTATCCTTTATTCTACAATGATTCTTTAATGGTTTATTGTTCTGTTTTGATTCGTATTAATTGATTCTTCCTCCTAGATGAACATTACATTGTAATTCAGTTTCATAATTTTCAAACATGGTAACCCAGATTGATCCCTTTGTTCTCAAATTTGTCTTAACTTTGTGGATTTGTTTAAAAATTTATATATTATATGGATCAAAGAAATGTTGCTTCTTAATGATATTGTATCATGGGTACTTTTTAGCAATAAAATGAAGTATTTGTCTTTCACTGCTCTAAGAAATAGACTAATGAATAATTGTTTTGACCCATGTTGTGTATCTATATTTATGCTTCCAGTAACAGAATCCAAATGCGACATTTCTGACGATGATTCTGGTAATTCTGAGGCGTCAATCAAACTCCAAACTCGACCATTTCCGTTAGTTCAAGAATGAACATAAAAACTTTTTAGGTTAAACAGGATTTGAACTCTCTAATCATTCTATCACTGAAATGGAACCAATATTCCAAGTAAACACCTAGGTATCAGTTCTGCTGTCAAATTCTGGATTACGTAGTCACCAAGGTAATATGTGTATTTAATACAAAGTCTATGTAGGCAAAAATACACGGAAACATTTTTTAAAAAGCTGTACATTTGAGTACTAAAGTATAAGTCAGTATAGTTTTCTCATTGTCAGATAGGAATCCCTTTACTTACTGTTCGAGTACATGTTTGTGAAAAGAAAAAAAAAATGGAAGAAGATGTATGTTTTATGACAAACTGATGAAAAAAGTATCAAACATTCTATGACTGATGGAGGGGATGCTTATCAATCTGCAACCACAATACCCATTGCCTCTATAGACATATATACATCCGTATCTGCGCGTAATATTGGACAACCTTGAAATCCAAAGTTGGAAATCGTAGCTTGGTTACATTTCTTGTCGGTGTCGACGGTTGATGATACACGTAACATATTCCACGACTATTATGTGTGTTTACATACTATGCTATATATATTGTTTTGTGTTTTTAGTCCGCTGGAAGAAAAGTCATGTTGAATTCTTTTGTAAGATTACTCCATTGTTTGTGTGGTTGTTGGACTACAAACACTGTGATAAAAATTCCATGACATAGCCAATAACTTCTAGCGCTTTTCAAAATTATTGTGTCCCTCTTCGGTTTCATAGTCTTCGAGCGTTTCCAATGTTATAGGTCCCCCGTTTATAGCCAGATAGTTCTCTTTGGAAATATCCACAACCAGACTGGATTTGTATGCGTTCTCGCGCAGTAGATGTATGGCTAAACATATTTCCGCTCGAATTAGCATACTGGAAAACGTTGATCGAATATTTGCTATGCTCCCATCATGCGGATCCGCAGTTGCTTTAGTACGTGCAATATTATTTGTATCAGAATAGTTTGGGGTTTATCTTCCATTTAGTTGATGAAATTTATTCCTATGTATGTATGTATGTATGTATGTATGTATGTATGCATAATTTTCTTAACGTTTAACTCCTCACTATAAAGTCCACTTTTTAGTGTAAAGAAGTCTCACATCAACTAGAAAAATCCATTTTCATATTTGTATCCAATAATTTCAAACTAATTTTTAAACTTACACATATAATCCATGTATTCCATTATTTGATTAAATATATTATCGTCTATAAATTTATCTCGTAGAGCCAGCTGTCTTTCTTCTAGCTCAGTTTTTTCCTAATTCATTTCAAGGTCGGTGAATTTGTGTCTTATCGCTATACTGTTACTTAAAGATCTCTCTTATTTGTTCTGTGTGATCTATATACTATATTCGCTTGTTATTTAAATGTCGTCACCATTGCAGTTTTCATTCATTTCATTGTCTGTACTAGGTGGTCTAGTCAACGTCAGCGACTTTATTTTTCTTGCTTGATATCATATAATGTTTTTTTCACGTTTTTTTTTTTTCTCATAATATTGACTATGTGTACATTGTTGCTGTTCCACGATAGTTCCTAAGTTCATTAATGTATTAATATTCTTTCAAAATACTATACGCACGAATCTGAATTTTTCGCCTTTTATATACCGCGGTAATCGTTTAATATAAAAACGGTTGGTATAAAATACACTCCGCCAGTATAAAATATTCTCAGATTAATATTCTCAGAATAACTCTGCGACAGAAAATATAAACAGTGTAGTTGTGATTAATATTCAGTAGGTTTTGGTCGCACAGAGTATAGCCACAATATATGACACCTGTTTTACTTTACAAAATCGTTTATGTGATCAAATTTATAGTAACTATCTGCTAAAATGTAATAACTGTATTTCCTAAAAATTAATAACAGCTACGTTGTTTTTACGATAGCCGATTTTACTAAGCAAAATCGTTCCCGATCGTTATAATTATATTAAGTTCCCATTGTTCTTATACTCGTGTGAAGTGAAACGATCATGGTAAAAATAATTGAATAACGTTTTAAAGAAAGGCTTGGACCTACATCAGTACCCCCAAATCTAAAAATGCACATTCCCACACTACTACTTTCAATTCAAAGATTAATACAGTTTTCCAGCTCATGCTTCTATACTATGCATGGCATGAAAAATAACATGGCAGCTGATTGTCCTGGCCAGTCTCTCCATCTATATGGATATAGTACGGTATTTGACCCAGCTGAATAGACCAGACTCTCCAGCTACATGGACATCCGTCTGTTAACTTCCTTGCATCACTACAGACGCAGAATTTAGTTGCATCGGCATAACAACAAAATCCATCCATTCAAAACCAGCTGGACATGTTATTCCATGGTGTATTCGTTTATGATTTGACTCAAGTACAATTTTAAGTACATGAAATTGCCGTTTCTTTCAAATGAATGACCGCAGTTTGTGGTAGACGACCAAGTTCAATGACACTTGGCTTAGTGTTTTTGTTTGCACCTTATGCAACTATGGTTGTATTTTAATTTAGAAATTTG
Source organism: Megalonaias nervosa (assembly GCA_016617855.1). Lineage (NCBI taxonomy): Eukaryota > Metazoa > Mollusca > Bivalvia > Unionida > Unionidae > Megalonaias > Megalonaias nervosa. Next base: position 21,655 of record JAECUM010046206.1, read on the forward strand.
GGAGAAATTAAATTACTTTACTCCTAGCTGTATGTTCCTTTTCATTATTCAATCTTTGGTAGAAAAAATTACTAACGAATAATAAGGTACTACATTCGAAAGGGAAAACACGAACTCATTTCTGTTCTCGCTTGCACTCCTAACATTATTCAGTATAGCTCAGAAAAACTCGTTCATAATATCCCATACAAATGTAGGAACCTATAAATATGGAATAGGCATCAATAATTCTGATTCCATACTTTAGAAACAATGTTACTGTATAAAACGTACATTTAGCGATATTTAAATGAAGTTAAATTCTCATATTCATACATTCTTGAAAGGCAAACACGTGTTATACGCCACCATATAAACTCAAATTGAAAAGAATTTTGCAACTGCTACAAAAATAGATAAAAACCCTTATAGTTTTGCTTATTCAGTTGTCTTTATAGTTGTAGCACACAAACTTTTGAATTGTAGAAAACAATATATCTACTACCATTATTTACTTTATGTTAAAATGGGAGGGGGGCATATTATTACGTTCTTATTAGTTTCTTTGAATATCGTTTACATAAGACATCAAGCAAGCAATTTGTCACATTTTTCTTCACATTGTAAAAAATATAAAACAATTGAAATGCTTTCTTTAAAGTAAATAAATGATTATTTCGAAATACAGGATCATCATTCATGTGGAGTAGAAGACTCTTTATTATATACCCGTTTTACCTTACTTGGTTTATCTGGATTTTGACACGGATGTTCCATCAGTATTTCTGTATCTTACAACCAGACTGAAATGATTTAAGTGTTTCGCTGACGTCCGTCATCGGCATCGATATTCTGAAATGTGCCGAATTAAACTTCTTGTTTTCACATGCGTTCATGTTGTTTGCCAAAAATATTTGGAAAGTGTATGGAATATGTAATGTAGGTACAAAACCGTATGGTGTTTTGTTAAGAGTCGGGTGAAAGAACTCGTTTGATATCGTATCTCAATAAATGTCGACCTTACCGCCTCGACATATCCCAATCATACTTGTTCTTTCCACCTTCGCAGAACAAAACACGTGGGTTTTTTTTGGGGGGGGGGGAAGGACTTGTCATTCAGACTCGAGATCTTGTTAAAATTCTACGTCGCATGACTTTGAGCCCAGTACTATCTCAATATTTTTAAAATAACCTTTAATTATTGATTATAAGGAATTGATTAATGGTAGATAATAAAACTGAATATAACCAGTGCAAATATGTTTGACACCCTTGATGAATTTCCTTTGGTTCCAATGTATGGAGAGAGAAAAAGTATCTTTGCAGTCACTGCCAAAATAGCAAATTTGGTCACCATAGCACGCGGAATGACCAGAAGAAATCCTCTCATGAAGAGTATGCTTTATTCTGTCCGTAAAGTTTTAAACTGGTCCCAAAATTCAAAACCTGCCTACAAAAATCGTAAAGTATGCCGATTTGTTTGCACTCTTCACGTTACTTGTAAAATGACTTTAAATTATCTAAATAATGTTTGCTTAATTAAAAGGGCTACTCAAATTACATCCAGAATTTGTTCTTATATTGTTACGTATCGGCTCGTTCAAAGTAACACAAAGAAAGAGTGAAGACAACAAGCTTTGTAAATTTTAACAAAAATAATTTATTTCCCTAGAAAACACAGTGAAAAGGTAAATATATGAAACAAGACTTACGATTTACGAAGAAAATCCAAAAATATGTTCTAAATTTGTGAAAACACATAAGTCCTGTGAATAAACAGTTCTAAATTGATACAGTCTGAATCTCAGTTCCGTTCCAAGATGGCGGATGATGACGTCAGACGAAGGCTAACACAAAATGTCCAGAATTTTCACTATAAAGCACAATTTGTATTGTTCTGTTCCGATTTAGAAATAATTTCATCAAATGTCTTTGTCCAAAACCAGTAGTGTTGTTCTCCAGGGAAAATAATTATTTAGAAAGCAGATGAAATACAGCTACCACCATTAACAACACGCATGTTTTTCCTCGTACGAATGCGCAACTCTTTCCAGCACAGAAATATCTTTCTTAAGGTATTATAAACTCTGTAAGATGTTATGATGTGACTCTGAACCACGACTGACTACGATTACGACTATCTCAATGACTACGACTAAACAGGTAACTGAGCATTTAAAACAAGCTAATGCGTCATTACATGTACACATGCATGGAGGACACGTGTGATTTCGAAATCACTACAATGCGTAAACAAGTATTATTTTGAAATAACGTGGTCACAGACAACCATTTACATAGCTCTTTCTCACCGTTTACTTGATACGAAAAACCGTCATGCAAAAATCGTGCTTACACGAGTCACATTTACGTTTTAAATAAATATGATGTTTCTAACAAACTATTAGACCTTGCTAACATAATCATCACCATAATAATAATAACATTTAGTGATATAAAAATAAAATAAAAAATGAAACAAAGAACTAGAAGAATTTAAATTTTAACACATATGTAATTTAACTACAGGGTCGTAACAATATGTGGTGGAAAAGCTGTTTTAGCTTAGAGTCACTTTTAAATTAGGTAAATTTTAAACGTATTTCTTTGCTTTTGTATTTAAATTTGGCTACCAAAATATATTTTGTCCCATTGATAGAGGTCATAACATTAGCTCGAAACTGGCAATCGTTTTAGGAGTGTCTATTACCTTAACTAGACATTGCTCTGACCCACAGTAACAGATATCAAATAAAAGGGATCAAATGGCAGGGCCCACATACTAATCTGGAGAAATTGTGTTCTATTGTGAGATTTGATCCAGTTATGCCAAAACTCCTAAATTTAATGATGAGCGACCTTTCAAGTAATGATTCTATACATTTCTCGAAATAGCACGAGCTTCACGGTGCTTCACAGATCAAATGTCATAGTGTGCTCAATGAAGAGGGATAGGCTGAATTCAAAGAAAATGCCAGCGGATAACACATTTTAGTGTTGTAAACAGCGTGTCTGAGACTACGCCAATGAATGCAATCGTCATACCCCTTTTATGGTGTATACATCCAAAGATTTAAGGGTTGTTTACAAAGAGTGTAAATGAAGAAAAGAAAGATGGTGTCTGATGAACTATTTTGATAACATAAAATCATATTCACGTGTAAAATAATGTTATGCTTCATTGTATGATCTATCACTATTGCATCAGTAATTCTCTCTCTCTCTCTCTCTCTCTCTCTCTCTCTCTCTCTCTCTCTCTCTCTCTCTCTCCATTTTGTAGCGGTGATCGCACAACATGCTGCAGGCCTCGTAAGTAGTGTTCGATGGAATGATACAATTTACTGACCTTTACAAAACGAAATATGCTTTAGTCAATAGCGAAGATCTTTATTGTCAAAACGAGGTTTTTATATCGATTAAACATACAACTCTTCCCATGCAGAGAAAAAAAAAACCTCACTGGAAAGAAAAGGTCATTTTGATTACAAGCGAGAAGAAAGCCCGTTTCATAGCATAATATTACTGATACTCAAAAATCATATCGGTAATGAGACTTTTCTATATGACAGTAATCTCTTTCAATGGTACATTTGCTGCTCACCCTACCATATCGAAATTATTTTGCAGAAATCTTTCCTGTGACCTACAAAGGCGTAACCTTTAAATAAATTACAATATATGCACTGTTGACATTGCATGTAAAATTTCTATTTGACTTTATTGGAATCCCCACACACTCGCGCACCTGTTCTTTTCAAAATCCGTTTCACTTTTTCTAGTCTGATTCCTTATTTCAAAAGAGTTCAATTTAATCATCACCCTTGAAGCCCAAAACTGAAGAATTAATCGGTTGATTACATTAAAGTATTAGTATAGCTTTCCAATTTAGCATAGGCGTTGATTGATCACTGCATACAATATTTGACATTCACAGGAACATACTGCTCGCGTTACAATTTTTATCGCAAAATTTTGTTCTGTGTGATTAATGCGCTGATTTATCATACACAGTTTGTTGATGGTGTTGGTCGTTGTTGGTTGCGACTGTGGCGTGTCTTTCTTGAGAAAACATTTGTCTCGAATCCAGTTCTAATGATTGAAAACTGAATCGTACAATTCACGCATGATGCCTACATACCATATTTATATTTACACATAAACAAGAATGGAAACATTCCTGTGACTCGCCATATGCTGCAGGAGATTAAAAAAGAGAAGAACGAATGAATGAATGCATACAAGAAAGTGCTGAGTGAATATCCAATAAGAAACGTTATGGTAAATATCATATATTCAGTCCTTTTATTTTAACTAAAAGACATAAAAAAAATAAGTCGATAGCAGTATTCGATGTTACAGAGAGGTCCCTTTTTCAACTCTTCCTTGGAGACTCAGGTACATTTAATGGAATAATGGAATAATGTAAATGTTCCTCGCATTTTTTCAAGACAAGCACTTCATAAAACATCTTTAACGGTCGTAATTTTAACAGACTTTGAAATAAAGACTGATGATTTCATTTTAATATGTTTATGTTTTCATGGGCTTATGGTTGAAATTAGACTTGAATACATGCTCCACTGTGGTCTGAAATTGGAAGAATATTGAAGTGTAGGTACATTGTTGACATAGCTATATAATAATCACATGCGCACGAACCACAACTGGATTTGGTTTTGTTGAATTCGTATCTCCAGGGGTACAACAATGTTTGACCTATTCCGGCATTTCTTAATCGAAGCTTCCTTTAGCATTGGGCAGCAGCGAGAAAGGTTTGAGGTAACTAAAAATACCCGCCATAATGATTGTCTCGTTCACGTTTCATTTCATACAAAGGTAGATATATGTGCAAGAAGCATTGTGGGAATGGTGTGCTAGATGATTTACCGTGTAAGAAATCTTTATGAAAAATTAAGGGGAGAAATTTGTATACATTTTAATTTTAACATGCAAAAGTAAGTACAAGGTTTAAAAAATAATTAAGACAAATTGACACCTAGCGTAAATACACATTTGTTAGGTAATGTATTGCTACAAAAGATAAGAGGCTATGCTGTTTTGTTACTACGTGTTAATTCCCGTGAAAGTAATTTATATGTACTAGTAAACACATTGACCGTTGTTAGGTTTAATAGCACATCTAGGTTTAAGATCACATCTAGGCTTAATATCAGGTTTAGGTTTAATCTCACATCTAGGCTTAATACTACATCTCGGTTTAATATCACATCTAGATTTAATATCAGGTTTTATACACTGGCATCTCAGTCCAGGCTCCAGTGTAAACAAACATCTCAAAATTTCTTCCTCACAATGAGAAATCTGAATATCTATCTCATTTCTTGCTTCCTCGATTTTGCATCATTTCCAATATGCCGGCCTCTGAGAAATTTATTGTTATTGCCAGAAGTGAAGAATTTATTAAAATCAGTACAGGTCGCTTATTCTCGAAATTCTTTCACCACGAAAATCAAGCTCAAAGTCTCAAAAATGACTTTCTGTTACTTTCAGCATAATTAATTTAGACTCGTTAAACGTTCTCCTTGACTTTCATTCCTTTACGATCTTTCAAACTGCAAATACGTAAATTTCCTCCAAGTAAAATATCAGATCTGGAGCCGGGATTTTGAGCTTGAGTGAAGTTTGCTTCCTCAAAATGTTTGGAGTATACAACGGTCCGGTAAGCCTTTGTCGTTTTTTCTTTCTTATGCATTCCTTGAAATGTTCAATGCATTGTTTATCATTCATCCATCCATGTTTTATAATTTATTCATGACTGGATTCCAATAATATATCATAAGTCTATAATTTAGCTGAAGCTTAGAATCCAGTTATTGAATTGATTGAAAGTTAAATCTCACTTACAAATGAGAACTCTAATGTTTAAAGTCTAAACTTAATTTGTAAATCGTCACTTGGTGCTAATGGGAGCAAAAATACATTGTTTTTTTCTCTGACTTTGTTGATGTATTTTTCAGCTCACGCAATAAGAAATGTTTTGTGACCTTTTTTATCGATTTTGCATTCGTTAAAAATGTGCGAACCGTGAATACTTCAAACAAAATGAAAATTCGCTGTTTCCGAATTCATTATAAGAAGAGAATTTTCTTTTGGAATAATAGACTCGGAGCCAAGTTGTACAAAACGTGTATTTGTTATACCTGCGTCAAATATAATCACAGGTCTTGTATGCCATTTTGGAATGATGCTTGCCTCTACTTGATTACATTTTTTCTTTAGCAGTATATGATTGGCTACTTAAAGGTGAATGATTCCTTGATGTAAATTGTTCAAGGTGTCTTTGGTTAAATCAAACATTGTTTTAGTAGTATAATTTATCTTCTTGACTTTTAATATGTCTTTATTCATTCGATGGCTATCAGACATATACAGCTATCTATACACAACAAGTTTCATGTATATCTTGGCTGAGATGTTTAAATGAATTCATACGACATGGAATATTCATGTAAATCGAATTATTTTCATGTGTCAAATCTGTAACAAGTATATTTGTTTCGTTTTCTCCTGTCAAGAATATCTTTTTACCACGAAATGCATCTCAATGTTTTATTTTTTGGCTTGATTTGTTTACTTTTATGAACCTCCCAACGCTTTTATAAACCTTATATTGTACTCAGTCTAGAATCCTTGTTTCTTGATTATGTATTTTCTCCAAAGCCTATCGCTTATAGATAGAACCTTATTAAAAAGGCAATTACACGAGAATGGACAAAACATTTTTTCCAACTGCCACATTGGTGAGCATTTATTACTTTGTAACTTCCGGATTATGTAAAACACATGACTGCCTAGATATTGTAATCTTACACGGTAAAATATGTATCTACTTGAGATGCAAACTTCAGTTGCAACCTTTATATATATATATATATATATATA